>WWET01004727.1:101974-116564 GCA_011038615.1 Limnodynastes dumerilii | reverse complement strand
TATGTGGTCTTAAAGTTTCTTGTTGGATTCTTTTTATTACCAGTAACAGACTATACCATTCTATCTGTAACATACACACAGGCTAGAGAATGTCCAGCAACACTGTCATTACCAGTTACAGACTATAGCGTTCTATCTGTAAAATAAAACGCAGAAATGTCCTTTACATATAATTGCAAATATATGATAAGCCACCAGCTACCTTCAAGGCCTTTCTGCATATGGTGGTCCTAACTCTAACAATGAGAGTCCCAATGTTGGGTCATTTAAAGTTATTTAGTTGTAGCATCCAGTTACTCCCCAATAGCTGGATATTACACATCATTGTTAGCAAAGAAATAAGAAAATATGTCCATTCATTTTTTTTTCCTTTGAATTTGCAGTTGAAAGCAGCGCCAGAAATACTCTGGAAGAACATCGATTTTTCTCTTCATATTGTAAAATAGAAAACCACAATTTCCAACAAAATTCTTCAGGAGCACAGCCCATTACTGAAAATGTTACTCTAGTTCTTCCCAGGACAGATATATTACCTGATGTTTGGAATCGTGATGGATACAAAACAGAATTGGTGACATATAGAGTTGATAAAGTATTTTCATGTTCTGAATGTGATAAACGTTTTACAAAAAATTCAGATCTTATTAGACATCAAAGAACTCACACTGGAGAGAAACCATTTTTTTGTTTTCATTGTGGGAAAAGTTTTTCACTAAAATCAACTCTTATTAAACATCAGAGACTTCATACTGGTGATAAACCTTTTCCATGTTTTGAGTGTGCCAAATGCTTTACACAGAAATCAGGTCTACTTCGTCATCAGAGAATTCATACTGGTGAGAAACCATTTCAATGTTGTGAGTGTGAGAAATGGTTTACAAATAAATTTTCTCTTAATGAACATAAACGAAGTCATACAGGTGATAAACCTTTTCAATGTGAGTGTGGAAAATGTTTTACACTGAAATCAACTCTTATTAAACATCAGAAAATTCATAAGGGTGCAAAAGCTTCTACACAAAAGTCAACTCTTATTGAACATCAAAGAGTTGACACGAATGAGAAACATTTTCCTTGTTTTGACTGTGGCAAATGGTTTATAAGCAAGTCAAATCTTATTGCACATCAGAGAATTCACACAGGTGAAAAGCCCTTCACATGTACAGAATGTAACAAATGTATTCTATATAAATCAAACCTTTCTAGACATAAAAGAAGTCACACAGGTGAGAAACCATTTCCATGTAATGAGTGTGGGAAACATTTCGCAAGCAAATCTAGTCTTTCTAAACACCTAAATATTCACAGTAAAACAGAAACGGTTGTGAGCTCATAAATCGAAAACCTGTTTGCAGCATTAATGAAATTACACTGCAGTCTTAATGTATAGATATGTGTATGTATGCAATCAAATAAATCGAGTGGCACTCATAGATTTTCATATAAGTGTTACAGACAGTCCTGGATATTAGTCCAACATTTCAGGTTATTCTTTCAATCTTTCATCAGGGAGATATATATATATATGTCCCTTAAAAAGTGGGAGGCACATATAGAAACCATTGTAATTCCTACACCGTTCACCTGATTTGGATGTAAATACCCTCAAATTAAAGCTGAAAGTCTGCAGTGAAAACACATCTTGTTTGTTTCATTTCAAATCCATTATGGTGGTGTATAGAGCCCAAAATATGAGAATTGTGTCGATGTCCCAATATTTATGGACCTGACTATCTAGAGATATATAGATATAGATAGATAGATAGATAGATAAATACGATTTTCATCAGGGTGATTGAACAAGAAAGAACTTTACAATTGAAAGGTCGGCTCAATAAATATGAAATAAACAACTTTTATTTATACCGCATTTACAAAGATTTGTGAGTGACTCCTACATCTATCTCTCTCTTTCTCTTTCTCTCTCACTCTCTCTTTCTCCTCTCTCTCCCCTCTCTCTCTTCTCTCTGCTAGTGTACTGGAAGAATCAAAGCTGTTTAAAGGCAAAGAGCGGTCACATGAAATATTGAATTGATTTAGGTTTCTATTCTGTTCATTCACTTTCCATTTTTATTGATAACATTTCCTAAAAATGTTATTGAAAATATGTATTGTTCCCCTTTCTGTACTATTGAAATAGAAGACATACAAAGTAATATCTATCTCTGTAACAGCCTAAGTGCTATTTGGTAAATAAATAAAATGAAAATTTGAAATGCAACTTTTTTTTTTATCTTTGTCATTAACCAACATTACTTTTGAATGAAGTTTTGTTTATTATGGAAACATTTCATTCCATCTGCGTTATATAGAAGTTGCTGATTTTGGGCAGTGCGTATCATCCACAACAACAATAACCTTATCAGATAAACACAGCAGTAATATATTAAAAAGTACAAAAAGCTTTAAAAGAAAGTGATTACACTTAGGAAGAGGTAGGTGTAGTGGGCGCTAATGATGAAGGGGTGTCACAAAATCAGGTATTCTCCCTTTTTCAAACCCTGCTCTCTGCCTGTCAAACCCTTTCACACTCGCCTCTGAAGTTCAGCTGCTTCAAACCAGCCATCACACGGTTATCACACACCAGCCTCACTTCATTACTCCCCACCTGAGTTGGTCTGGTTCTGTCTCTCCCTGCTATTGGACTCTGATTATTTAAGGCTGCTGCACTGGCCCAGCCCTTGCCAGTGCAAAAATTGCCATTGTATCTGGTCTCAGTGCTTCCAGTGCACATTTTCTCCTCTATTACGTGTGGATACTCACCTGTGTCCTTCCTAGTGACTACTCCTGGATACTCACCTGTGTCCTAACTAGTCTCTCCTCGTGTATCCTGCCTGGTTCCTGGATCCTAGTGTCCTCTGTTCCTGCCGTGTCATCGCGATTCCCTCTGGCTAAAGTGTGTCTGCAGAAACCATCCCCGCTGGTGAGCTACTCCGAAAGTACTACTCCACTCACATTGCTTCCTGTGACTCCGACCTACTATTCCTGGGCTGTGCGTCTCTAAGCTGCCATAGAGGCTCTCTGGAACTCCTGCACCTTAATCAATGAATGGATTGGCAACCTCTCTGCGCTCCTATAATAGCAGCTAAGCAAAGTATCCTAGTGGTATCCCACAACCATGTGTCTCACTGATAGTGTGGTTGAGCTTTTCTTCAAGAATTCTCCCCCAATTGTGCTGGCACAGTCTTTCCTCTGTCCCAGGTTTCTCCTCACACCGTAGGCATCGATCATATTAATGGGGGAAGAGAGAATCACAATAGTATAAAACCTTCTATGTATTCCTCTCCCTCCCGGGAAGTCTGCTCACAATAATGTGGCTTGATTAGAGTTACAGTTTTTCAACTAATTACTCTTTCACTCCCGGTTTCAATGAAGGGATTTACATGAACACACTCCACGGGTTCCGTTATGGACAAGTGAGGATATGAATGAACAAATCACTCTCTTCTTATACCGGTGTTCTTCCCAAAAGATTAATTAGTTTATTAAAAAATTCCATACAATAAAAAACGGCAACAGTGGTGTTCCCTGACCTAATGAGGATCGGTATGGATACGGATAGCAGCCGATGGGTCGGTGTTCACTCCCGAACAAGGTGTTTTTACAGCCGGCAGTTAGAAAAAAGGGGCCCGATCGCCTGGTCTGTGTAAAGCAGTGAATGTACTGATACCAAATGGTAAGCTAAGCCGTCCTACAGAACCTCCGACCAACGCGTTTCTGCTACCTTCGTAGCCTTTTTCAAGACTTACACCCAGCAAGTCTCTAAAGGTGCTTCTGAACTGTGTGCTCTCTGGAACTCCTGCACCTTTAATCATCCTGCTGAGGTGTTTTCTAGAAGTATATTTCCATTTGTTTCTTCTTACAGCCTCAATGTCCATCTCAAACAGAGATTTGCACTTATCGTGTTGCTGTTACTTGCCAGTCATTTCCACCAGCCCAACTTAACACCATTCCACTACCCTCTCAATTCTCAATGGTCGTGGGTCCTGCTATGGATTGTTGATTGTACACACTGTAATAAACTTATAATACTTTACCTTTACTTCCTTCGTTTTGAGTTGTTGATGAGCAATCCCTACATAAAGGCCGCCAGCCTTCAATACCGTAGCCCAGATACGAGGGTACCTAAGGCTGAATCCCAGACCCCAGAATTCCTGACAACTTGTACTGGCCCAATGGATTCTGCTCGGGAGTCTACCCTTGGTCTCGGACCGGTCCAAAATTTTGATGATCGACTACGGAAACATGAAGCAAACCAGGCCCAAACAGTTGGGTTCTTGCAAGACTTAGCAGCTCGTTTTGAAGTTTTGCAGGCCTCATTGGGCAATTCCTCTTCTCCAAGAACTTCTCAAGCTGATAGCCATTCCAGATTGTTGCTATGCACTCCTTCCAAGTTTGATGGAACCCCCCCGGGACTGTCGAGGGTTCTTAAATCAGTGTAGTATACACTTTGAACTCCAACCAGAAAATTTTCCTACTGAGAGAATTAAAGTTGCAAATATTATTTCTCTTCTTTCAGGGCAAGCCCTGGCATGGGCTTCACCACTTTGGGAGAAATCTTATCCAATCCTCTCAAACCTAAATTACTTTTTGTCCACATTTAGAACTGTCTTTGATGAACCTAGCAGACCAACCTCCGCAGCCTCTGATATTCTTCGCCTGCGACAAGGTTATCAAACTGTGGCTCAATATGCCATTCACTTTAAGGGCCTCATTCATTAAAATCGATTTTGAACCGCGATTTTGCATCGCGGGCCATCGCGGCAATATTTCCACGATTTTTCAAAAAAAGTTTTGGAATTCATTAAAACGCAATTTTTTTCAATCTTAGGCGATGGTCTGTTATTTTTTAAGGGCTAAATCGCTGTGATTTTCATTAGAAAACCACCGCGATTAGCCCTTGAACAAATCGCGGCAAATCGCATGAGATAGAAAAAAACCTAAGTGCTGCATGGCTGCAAGCCTTAGCCATGCTGTACTGATGGAACTACAAGGATCAGCAAAGCTGATCCTTGTAATTCTATCAGCACAACATGGTTAAACTTGTAACCATGCAGCGCTGCGTGTACTGTGTAAAAAAAAAATAGAAAAAAAACCCACACATACATTAACCCCTACATTGCTAAAATAAAGTATGCATGTAAAAAAAATATTTCCTAACTAACAATGTTCCCTACATGAGTGGACTTACCTTCGGTGGTCATTTCTCCTAATTAAAGTGAAATGGGTGCATTGTATCGTGTGTAAAAATAAATAAAAAATATTTGTACACTCACTGTTTGATGTCCGCATCTTGGGAAGCTTCTGAACTCCATCGGGGTTGCTCCTTATGACGATCAGGTCACTAGGGGGCACTGTTTTTATAGTAGAGATGACGTCAGTTACATTGGTCCTCTACTGTTTCTGACGTCATCTCTACTATAAAAACACTGCCTCCTAGCGACCTGATCGTCATAAGGAGCAGCCCCGATGGAGATCAGAAGCGTTCCTGCGTCGTGTCAATAGGAGAAGACATCAGAATAAGAAGAATTGAAGGCTTCCCAAGATGCGGACATCAAATAGTGAGTGTACAAATATTTTTTAATAATTTTTACACACGATACATTGCACACACTTCACTTTAATTAGTAGAGATGACTACCGAAGGTAAGTGCACTCATGTAGGGAACATTGTTAGTTAGGAAAATATATTTTTTACATGCATACTTTATTTTAGCAATGTAGGGGTTAATGTATGTATTGTGGGTTTTTTTTCACAGTACACGCAGCGCTGCATGGTTACAAGTCTAACCATGTTGTGCTGATAGAATTACAAGGATCAGCTTTGCTGATCTTTGTACTTCAATCAGTACAGCATGGCTAAGGCTTGCAGCCATGCAGCGCTGAGTTTTTACACAGACAAAAACACATGTCTGTTATACGGACATGTGTTTTTGTAGGTCCCGCAAAAAAAAATAGAATCTGATCTCCGCTTCAGAGAACGTGCTGCAGAGAGACAACATCCAGTGAGATCTAAACCTGTAAACCTTCCATGACCTCGTTCTGATTCTCCAAGTACTCCTGAGCCTATGCAATTGGGTCGAGCTTGCCTGACTCCCAAGGAACGAAAACGTCATTTATCTAACAAATTATGTCTTTATTATGCTGATCCCTCGCACAATCTGAATTCTTGCCCGAAAAAGCCGGGAAATGGACATCCCTAGCTGGTGCGTAGGAGGCCAGTCTAGGAATACCAGTCTACTCCTCTCTGAAGAAAGACTTGTTATTCCCAGTGACTCTGACTTGTTCTAATAAGTCTTCTGAAATCCTTACTCTCCTAGATTCTGGATCAGCTGGTAACTTTATTTGTGCTCAACTTGTGCAAGCCTTGTCTATTCCCACAGAACCTGTGTTTCCTTCTACCCACCTCACTGCTATTGATAGAAGTCGCATACTTGGTGGAGTCATCTCATCGAGGAATGTTCCTGTAAGTCTACAAATACAAATTGGAGCCCTTCACCGTGAGTCTCCTTTTTTATTTTACCCAAAACTACTAACCAACTAATTTTAGGTCTCCCTTGGCTCCAACAACATGATCCCAAAATGAAGTGGTCCACTATGCAAATACTCTCCTGGGGACCAGCTTGTCATGGAAAATGTCTCACAACATTACTACCTCAACTTACGTTATGCACTGCGAATTTACCTGGTCTTCCTTCCCAATACCAGGACTTTCAAGACGTCTTCAGTAAAAAATCAGCCGAAACTCTTCCTCCACACAGAAGTTGGGACTGCTCAATCGACCTAAGTCCTGGTTCCATTCCTCCTCGAGGTAGGACCTTTCCATTATCTATTCCAGAAACACAGGTGATGTCTGATTATATTAAAGAAAACTTAGAGAGAGGGTTTATTTGTCCTTCATCCTCCCTAGCTGGAGCTGGGTTCTTTTTCGTTAAGAAAAAAGATGGAACTTTGCGCCCCTGCATAGATTACAGGGGACTCAACGACTTAACTATCAAAAATCGTTATCCTCTACCTCTTATTCCAGAGTTATTTGATAGTCAGAGAAGCCAAATACTTTACAAAGCTGGACCTTCACAGGGATTATAATATAATCCGAATTAAAGAAGGTGATGAGTGGAAAACTGCGTTCAATATGCGCGACGGTCACTACGAGTACCTTGTCATGCCCTTCGGGTTGAGTAATGCCCCTCGCAAATTTCCAAACCTTTATGAACGGTATCTATAAGGACCTTCTCAATTCTAGTATTGTCGTCTACTTAGATGATATTCTTGTTTTCTCCAAAGATTTAAATATTCACAGACGTCTAGTCAAAGAAGTTTTCCAACGTCTTAGAATTAACAAGCTGTTTTGTAAACTCGAAAAATGTATTTTTGAAGTGAATTCCATACCTTTCTTAGGTTTTATCCTTTCAGGTTCCGAACTGCGGATGGACCCTGAGAAGGTTAGAGCAATTCTCGATTGGCCCTGACCAACTTCTGTCAGAGGTATTCAACGATTCATTGGTTTTCCCAATTTCTATAGAAAATTTGTGCAGGACTATTCAACTATTATAGCCCCAATCACTGCTCTCACTAGAAAAGGTTCTTATCCCTCTGAGTGGCCTGAGGACACATTAAAAGCTTTTCTAGATATCAAGCAAACCATAGCCACTGCTCCAGTTCTAAAGCAACCAGACATTTCTGCTCCTTTTATTCTTGAGGTAGATGCCTCTTCGGTGGGAATTGGTGCAGTATTATCCCAAAAAGATTCTGAAGGTCATTTGCATCCACGTGCCTTTTTTTCCATAAAGTTTCTTCCGGCTGAAAGCAACTATTCAATTGGGGACAAGGAACTACTTGCTATGAAGCTTGCTATGGAGGAATGGAGGTATTTACTAAAAGGAGCTCAACATCCGACCCTCATTTATATGGACCACAAAAACCTTCTCTACCTTAAGTCTGCACAATTTGTGAATCCTCATCAAGCGAGATGGGCAATGTTCTTTTCACGCTTTGATTTCCAGTTGCTCTATTGTCCTGGCACCAAGAATACTGAAGCGGACGCTTTATCCCGTTCTATTCTTCAAGATGATACGTCTACTCCGGAAGTTCCACGACCTATCATTGATCTTGTACAAATTGCTCATACCAAAACAGATCCAGTTGTTCCGTCAGGAAAGACTTTTGTTCCAGAATCTCTCCACATGAAGTTACTCCATTGGGCTCATTGCTCGAAATTTACAGACCATGCAGGTATGTATAAAACTTACAAGTTTATGCAAGGATCCTACTGGTGGCCTCCTCTGCTTCACGATACCAAGCAATTTATTAATGCCTGTCCAACTTGTGCTTAACAAAGAACTCCCAGATCTCGTCCATTAGGTCTTCTCCATCCATTACCCATTCCAACGGTACCTTGGACGAGTATCTCAATGGACTTTATCACAGATTTGCCTCCTTTTGCTGGTTTTAATACAATCTGGGTCATTGTGGATCGTTTCTCAAAAATGGTCCATTTTGTCCCTTTGAAAGGCTTACCAACAGCTTCTGAGTTAGCCCAACTCTTCATTAAAGAAGTATCCCGCCTTCACGGGTGTCCGGAGGAAATCATCTCCGATAGAGGAGTTCAATTTGTGGCAAAATTCTGGCGGGAGCTATGTAAAAGTCTCCAAGTATCCCTCAAATTCTCTTCTGCTTATCATCTGCAATCCAATGGTCAGACTGAACGTGTTAATCAGGATCTGGAAACTTTCCTTCACTTGTACATTTCTTCTTCCCAAAACGATTGGGCATCTCTTCTTCCGTGGGCAGAATTTGCTCACAATAATAATTACCATGAGTACCATGAGTCTATTTCCGGAACTCCATTCTTTACTGTATATGGTCATAACCCTGTTGTACCCAAATTTTCTTTATTGCCAGCTTCCCCTTTTCCTGCTGTGGTCGAGACCTTGGAGAACATGTCTGGGGTCTGGAATAAAGTGAAGGCTGCACTCATCAAAACATCTTCTCGTTATAAATTCCATGCAGATTCCAAGAGGAAAGCATCTTCACATCTTCAACCGGGTGACAAGGTATGGCTGTCAACAAAAAAGTTTGCTCCACGCTTCATTGGCCCATACCGTATATTAAAGGTAATTAATCCTGTCTCTTATAAAGTCCAACTTCCAGCCAACCTTCGTGTTCCTAATACCTTCCACATCTCATTGCTGAAACCACTTGTAATGAATCCGTTTTCCTCTTCAAGCAGAAAAGCTCCCGTCGAATCTAGTGACAAAGAAGAGTACAAAATTAATAACATCCTTGATTCCCGATATCGAGATGGTCACCTCCAATACCTTGTGGACTGGAAAGGGTATGGTCCGGAGGAGAGAGCCTGGATAAAATCCTCAGATGTCAATGCTCCAGCTCTCATTAAGAACTTTCATCGCAAGTTCCCTACCAAACCACAGTTGGGGTGTCCAGTGGCCACCCCTAAGGGAGGGGGTACTGTCACAAAATCAAGGTATTCTACCTTTTTCAAACCCTGCTCTCTGCCTGTCAAACCCTTTCACACTCGCCTGAAGTTCAGCTGCTTCAAACCAGCCATCACACGGTTAACACACAGCAGCCTCACTTCATTACTCCCCACCTGAGTTGGCCTGGTTCTGTCTCTCCCTACTATTGGACTCTCTGATTATTTAAGGCTGCTGCAGTCCTTGGCAGTGCAACAATTGCTGTTGACATTGTATCTGGTCCCAGTGCTTCCAGTGCACATTTTCTCCTCTATTACGTGTGGATACTCACCTGTGTCCTTCCTAGTGACTACTCCTGGATACTCACCTGTGTCCTAACTAGTCTCTCCTCGTGTATTCTGCCTGGTTCCCAGATCCTAGTGTGTCCTCTGTTCCTGCTGTGCCATCGCAGTTCCCTCTGGCAAAAGTGTGTCTGGTGAGCTACTTTAGCTACCATCTTCTCCAGTGAGTCATCGTGTGAGTACTACTATGCTCAGCCTAAACAGTCAGCTGCGACACCATTCCACTGTACCTGTGCCATCCGCTTCCTTAGCCGCTACTCGTGCCTGCAGTGTCCTTCTACACCTGTGATCCTTCCAAACAAGAACCACTCTCCTCAGCCTCTCCGTCTTCTGGGACGCCACTCTGCTCCACCTGCATCTCTGCTGCCTACCACAGCTAACCAGTGTCTGCAGTACCGTCTCCACCTGAGGAAATACTCTGCGGGTGCTACACCGTGCACCTCCTCTGCTCCTTGGATGCCAATCTGTTACTGAACCATCTCTGCTGCATTCCACTGCTAACAGTCTTCACAGATACCGTGTCCACCTGTGAGCCAACCTGCATGTGAGTACTTCTATCTTCAGCTTATCATCGCTGATTCTCTCTGTACCACAGTAACTGTGTTAGCTTACTACTGCACCCAGCCTGCCCCGCTGCACGGAGCTCATTGAATTTTATTCTCTGGTGCACTACTGCACCCAGCCTGCCTCGCTGTATGGAGATCATTGAACTTTATTCTCTGGTGCACTACTGCTTCCAGCCTTCCCTGCTGCATGGAGCTCATTGAACTTTATTCTCTGGTGCACTACTGCACCCAGCCTGCCCCGCTACACGGAGCTCAATTGAACTTTATTCTTTGGTGCACTACTGTAACCAGCCAGGCTCGCTACATTGAACTGCATTTCTTGCTGTGCATTGATTCCAGGTGTTTCATTGTATCCAGTATCTCCTTGAGTGATTTTGCACCTATCAGCATTCCTGTTTTGTTGTTTATTTCACTTTGAACTGTTTGCACTACTACACCCAGCAAGTCTCTAAAGGTGCTTCTGAACTGTGTGCTCTCTGGAACTCCTGCACCTTAATCATCCCGCTGAGGTGTTTTCTAGAAGTATATTTCCATTTGTTTCTTCTTACAGCCTGAACGTCCAAATAGAGATTTGCACTTATCGTGTTGCTGTTACTTGCCAGTCATTTGCACCAGCCCAACTTAACACCAATCCACTACCCTCTCAATGGTCATGGGTCCTGCTATGGATTGTTGACTGTACACACTGTAATAAACTTATAATACTTTACCTTTACTTCCTTCGTTTTGAGTTGTTGATGAGCAAGCCCTACATTAAGGCCTCCAGCCTTCAATACCGTAGCCCAGATACCAGGGTACCTAAGGCTGAATCCCAGATCCCAGAATTCCTGACAAGGGGTCTACACCCTGTACTATAAAGTGATCACACTGCCACGTTCTATCAGCACTTTATGTATGTAGCCCTATGACACAGGAATAATTAGCAGATGCCCTCCATATTGCAGTATGGCAGCAGATTGTACTGTGGCAGGGTTCTCCGGTCCTTGCTTAGGATCCTAGCTATTTACCTTGCCCCTGGGATACCTTAACTGAGCATTAGGCTGTGTGTTTTCAGCAGCCAATCGGGATGTGGCTTTTCCTTTAAATACCTGACCGGTCACTGCTTCTAGTTCTCTAGTGTCACCTGTATTGGGTGCCTGTTTCTCCTGTATGTTTACCCCGCCTGCCCTGATCCTTGGTGTGTCCAGTGTGAGGGCCCCTGTGAGTCTTATCTTGTTTGTCTTACAAACAAGATGTCTTGCAGTTTTCTCACCTGCACGCCAACCTGGCTGGTCACACCTGCTATACTCCCCTGCACACCAGTCTGGCTGATCACTACTGTGCAATCTTTTCCCAGCTGTACTCACTTGTATACTTACCTGTGCTCTTGTCTTGTCTACTGATCTCCTAGTCTCTAAACCTAGCTTGGGATTGTCCACTGCTTGCTGTGAGCAGCCAAGTCCATCCCCACCATCAGGGTCTCTGGAGAACATCACCCAGTAGTTAGACTCTGCGCCTCAGTGTGTCAGTCTCATACACATATCTAGTTACACAGTCCTTAGTATTGTAATAATGGGCCAGTGGTGTAATATCTTTATTACAAGCTGCATTTCATGTTCATATATTCATTTCCTATTGTGAAACCAGGAACTAATATTAAATACTTCCCAATGGAAATGTTATGGGGTCTGACCAATGTGAGGAGGGTGGAGGGTGTTTTCCTCCAAATACTGGCCTTTCTCTCATTTGGCCTGGGTACAATACGGTATTTCTGCACCTGATAAGGTAGCAGTGATCTGGATCCTGTCCTAAGGGAGTATTTAGAGAAGATCAGGGGAGTGGGATAGACTCAGTACCCACTATAATATATGTGTAAGGATATTGTTGCATGCAATATTGTGCTTTGGGCTATGTCGCAGTATGTTGCACCTTTATTACATACCCTCCAACTGTACCTATTTAGCAGGTACAGTACCTTTTTTTAGTGGTCTGTACCGGCTAAAAGGGCTCCTGTACCGGATTCTGACCCAGCAATTCCCTCCACCCTATAATCACCTTCCAGTCCTGAAACATCTGATCACTATAGCAGAGCTGCAGGGATAGACTCCTACAGCACTGCTATAGTGACAGGACCCTCTCCTGTGAGTTCTAAGATCATATAAGGTGTAAAATAAAAATATATCAAAGCCCCGCCCCTTCTCTGGACAAGCCGCACCCCCTTCATGGACAGGCCCCCCAGGTGTACCGATTTTCCAGTTAAAAATGTTGGAGGGTTTGTTATTATACTCTTGAGTTCTAATGCTAACATTTACATGTTAAGATATAGCACCCAAGTTCTAACTGTTATGGAAATATTCAAAGACAAAGCCTTTTGAGTATAATAATATAATTCTTTATATCCATATGTACATGTACAGAGCCAATGGAGAACAGAACGGAAGCTGCTCAAAACAGCTCAACAATAGTCTTTATACAAAAAAAATCATAATTACTTAATGGGCATTAATACACAGCTGAATATTATAACAATAGACTTTTAGGAGGAAACTCGTGAAGTTCTGTGATTCGCTGGATTCTATATCTTGATTATACGTAACCATTACAGCTAAAAGAATGTGAAAACATATAATGTAATGCTAAGGCCCCTTATTAGGTTATATCATATATCACGCTATTAAAGAGTAAGATATATCAAACTGTTGTCATAATACAACACCTGAACACAATGGCGGGTAGTAGTTACCATTTTATGGTTACAATATCTTATTTTGGGCCTACAAGAAAAAGGCCTTCACAATAAGGGAATATTGGCACAGAGGGCAAGTAAGTGAAGGAGTGACTTCTCTACTAGTGGTGATCATAAAGGAGTGTTATGTATCTTGGACCATTTTATCTTTGTCCTGGCTTTGAATACTTATATAGTTTCTATGTTAGAAAATGTTCTTAACCTGATGCTACATATTTAATAAATATTAGCTATAAAACATACATGTTACGTCTCCCCTTCATCATTGAATCGAATTAAAAGGAAAGAGTCCTGTAAACAGCTGCAGTATTTATGTTCCACGTGTCTATAATGCTCATATAAAATAATACTTCAGACATAACAAGTCCCTCACCCGACACACAGCCATAGAGACACACGCTTAGCTTTCTATTATACAGATCAGGATTCCACTATCACAGACCAAATCATCACAAGATCACCACACACAGATCCAAGTGGGCTAAAGGACCTCTGCTGATGTCCCTCCCATGTGACCAGTCTCCCGATGAGGGGGAGGAGTCAGTGTTTCCTCCGTGTGCAGCACATGGCGGCTGCTGCTGTATGAGAGTGATGCCAGGTACAGTCCTGTGTCTGCATTGTCTCTCATGTAAAGTGATTTTTGTAATGTGAGAGAGAGAGAAGTGTGTGTTTAGAATGTTTTATAGATGCAGTGTGTGTATGTGTATAACATGTCTAATGGGTGCATGGTCTGTGTGTGTGTATAGAAGGACCAGGTCCTTTAGCCCACTTGGATTTAGCCTCAACCACAGCAATAGCCATATGTCTCCGGCTTCCGCTTACACAGACCACGTGATCCCTAGCAACTTCCGTGTTATCCCAGGGGGGGAAGAGTATACAGACTGCAGGTAACAACATTTATTATTACTATATCATTATACTACAGAGGAGCAGATTGTGGTGTCACATTCTTATACTACAGGAGGGCAGACTGTGGTGTCACATTATTATACTACAGGAGAGCAGACTGTGGTGTCACATTATACTACAGGGGAGCAGACTGTGGTGTCACATTATTATACTACAGGGGAGCAGACTGTGGTGTCACATTATTATACTACAGGGGAGGAGACTGTGGTGTCACATTATACTGCAGGAGAGCAGACTGTGGTGTCACATTATTATACTACAGGAGAGCAGACTGTGGTGTCACATTATTATACTACAGGGGAGGAGACTGTGGTGTCACATTATTATACTACAGGAGAGCAGACTGTGGTGTCACATTATTATACTACAGGGGGAGCAGACTGTGGTGTCACATCGTTATACTACAGGGGGAGCAGACTGTGGTGTCACATTAATATACTACAGGGGGAGCAGACTGTGGTGTCACATCATTATACTACAGAAGGAGCAGTCTGTGGTTTTGCATTATATTACAGAGAAGCAGACTGGTGTCACATTATTATACTACAGGAGGAGCAGACTGTGGTGTCACATTATTATACTACAGGAGAGCAGACTGTGGTGTCACATTAT
>WWET01004727.1:80116-94855 GCA_011038615.1 Limnodynastes dumerilii | reverse complement strand
AAATTCTGTGTGTGTTAGATATATATATATATATATATATATATATATATATATATACATATACATACACACACACACAATTGTACTATGGTTAATCACCAAAGCTAGCACACTTAAAATAGTTTTTATTACATATTACATAAGCATTCCCATCAGGAGAATACACACAACTCAATATAACAAGACATTATACACGTTTCGTATGCTAGGATGTTCCTTGGGACTTTGTTTTTCTTAAATTTTATGTGCTAATACACAGAAAAAAGAAAAAACCTTATAGTGGCGCCTTACAGGTGTGGATAAGTAAATTAAATTGATGAGTCTAAAACTCCTTGGGCATGATTCGAGCTGCTGCAAAAAAATATATAGGGCCAACCAAGAATACAATATAAACAAAATTTTGCTGCGCTTAGAGATATGCCAAGAAATATGCACCAATATACGTTTAAAAGTATATTTATTTAAATTAAATTTTATGGTTACTAGAACCAAACATAGAAACTATTCTTAATAAATAAAACACACATATAAATATGTTGAAATTCCAAAAGGCACGATGTGCTATTATAGCTAGAAATCACACATATCATAAAAAATACAAAAACTCCTCAGGTGAGGCAAGGCTATTTCTAAAAACTTCAAAATGTAATTAGAGAGCCAAATAAATGTCCCGTAGTTAGAAGTAGTGTTAGATGGTGTGCACAGTGAGGGGATAATTATCTGGAGATTCCAATCGGCAAAATGAGTCAAATTAGCAATGTAGCCATCGAGATAAAGATACAGAGATAAAACGCTGTATAAGCTTACCGGCTAGCAGGTGCGCGTCCGCACCTACTAGCTATGCCGCCTGGTTCTCTGGAGACTGTTTAGTAGATATGCGTATAGAGGTAAAGGTGTCCGCAGCTTAGGTGTAGGATTGGGGCTCCACGTGTTGTCCGGATGGTTCCTTTACTCCCAGAAGGGAGATCCTTTGCGATGGAGACCGGCAAACAGATAGGGCCACGTACTGAATGATGCTGCTGATTTTCCTCTCCCCTAGTACAGCGTGAATGGGGACCGAAAGCCAAATTCAGGCCAATGGTATAGTGAGTCCAGCGTTAGTGCAAAAGCAGGAACTAAACCTGACGCGTTTCCTGGTGATTAACACCACTTCATCAGAGGTACTTAGACTATCCCAGATGGGCTTATTTATTGTGTTCCATAATGAGCGCACCTGTAAATCTTAATTTCCTCTATTGGAGGACTATACAAAGGTTAATTTAATAAAAAGAAATAGATAAAAAAGGGTATAATAAAACAATATTAAATAAACATATATTGGTGCATAAAGTTAGTAATGAGAAATCTTATTAATAAGTAAAAAAATATACATATATACCGCATTGATATCAATCAATTAAACGGACGTAAGTTTCATATATTATGTATGATTTGCTTTAACCCATAGAGATTCTGTGGGAGCATATCAATCATATTTATCAATTATGATTTTGTAAGATAACTATTAAAAGGACACATACTTAATTGATTAAATAAATAGATAAGTAAATATTGAACTAGAAGAACAAAACAGACAATAGTAAGTTATGATCGACAATGATGAGAATAGGAACAAACAAATCAAAAGATATTCAATTATAAGAGGGTTCACATAACAAATTGAGTAGATGTTCAGTTTTTTTTTCATTTTTTTAGTTTTTTTTTTATATATGTATGAAAAATTATTATACACATATTTTGTACATATCTGAGTACTAGAAAACAATATAGCCCTCATAAGACTCGTGATGTACTGATATATAGAAATTCCTTAGTCAAGATATATACGGTAAGGGGTCTAATTTCACTGAAATATATAGCATTTTTGAATAAGGAATTGTTCATTCTACATACAACAAAAAGAATACATATGTAAATATATAGCATGTTGGCAGATAATGCACATAAGTATAAGACTTAAGGTCCAAAAAAAAAAATATCTGCCATGTGAGAACACTATGGCAGTCCATAACATGATTATAATTACAACAACTTTTTAACCAAGAATGTTATATTATACAAGTCGGTAATAAGTACAGGACACACAGGTGGGATCAGACGACATAAGCCAGTGTGATTAAATGATCCCATTAAGTTCTAAAGATTCGTTAAGTCCATCTGGTGACAGTTTTCCCAACCTGTGTATCCAGTACACCTCCTGCCTACATAGAGCTCTAAATCTGTTTCCTCCTCTTTCGAAGGCAGGAATCGCCTCGAGGCCAATGAGTCCAAGTGTGGAGGGGTCACTAAGATGACACTGTGCAAAGTGTTTAGGTATACTTTTTTTTTTCTTCCCCTTTAAGATATTTCTCCTATGTTCTAGGAAACGGACTTTTAGTGGGCGTGTAGTACGACCCACATATCTGAGTCCGCATCCACATATAAGGAGATAAATAACGTAATCTGTATTACAATTAATAAATAGTTTTATAGGAAATTTATCTTCCCTATTAGTGACTTGTTTGGTTTTATTCACCACATATTGACATGTGATGCAAGAATTCCTTCCACACATTTGTAAAATCCCACTGTCCTCGAGGCGAGCCAACTAGAGGTAGAAACAGAACTTTTAGGCAATAATTTAAGGTGACTAGGTGCTAGGAGTTGCTTCAAATTTTTTCCTTTTTTAAAAACCATTCGAGGTTTCTCTGAAAGTATCGTTTTTAAAACTTCATCTTGCTTGATGATAGGGACGTTTTTCTCTAAAGTTTTTCTTATCAAATGTGATTTGTTATGGAACTTAGAGACATACACTAGGGAATCTTCTTTAAATATTTGATCAGATTTAGGTTTGATCTTTAACAGCGAGGATCGGTCTAGATCGATAACTTTTTCAAAAGCTTTAGTTAGCAGGGAGGGAGGGTACCCTCTCTCAAGGAAGGCTGATGTCATGGGCTCAGCCTGGTGAATGAATGTTTCTCTAGAAGAACAGTTCCTATAGAGTCTCATGTACTGACCTTTGGGAATGTTTTTCTTCCATGGCTCATAATGAGCACTTTTGTAATGCAAGTAGTTGTTGGTGTCTACTTCCTTTTGATAATTGGAAGTGACAATTTTGTTGCCTTTTGCATAATCCATACTGTACCATTGAAATGCCTCCCTCCTCCCACAATGCGTGTATATGGCTTGCATAGTGATTTCACACCCTATTGTAGTTCCCACAGCCAGATTTACGCAAGCCGTGTGCGTACATTGGCTGTTATTATTAAGTCTGGATCAGGCCCATTGACTGTGTGGTTTCTAGAGAAAGTAAGTTTGATCCTTTGCTACAACAGGAAATGTTTCAGGCATTTTATGGCAAACTTTGGAAGTCCCCCTCCCCCTTCCTTGTGCATTATTAACGTGCATTACTAAGACCTATTTTTACATTTTGATAGCCACAGGAAACAGTCTTTGTGATTTACATTTTTTAAATCTATAATAAATTTTGTTAAATCTATCATCTGAAATTTCTTTAATTCTTAATTTTTTTTTTTAACAAAACGTATGTATTATAAACAACGTTTACACTTATTAAAATGACACAGTGAGAATTTGGTAATACATATAATTTATGATGTCGGAATGAACAACATTGTATAGATAGTACAAATATTCTACAGAAAAGAAAAGACAAAATTGTGGGAGAAAAGGACATCTGATTGGCCTATCAGAATCACGTTTGCCCAAAATGTGATTTCCCTTTTGCCTCTCTGTAGCATTGTCTTTGGGAATGTCCCCCTATTCAAAGGTTTTGGAATCAGGTTCATCACCCATTTGGTGGAATATGCACCCTTCTCCCAGTATGGCCTGTATTGGGTTGGCTATATCCTAATCTCTCTTGAGTCTAGCTGCTGTTCTTTCTATAAGCTCGATGTCTTATGAGAAGGTGACCTTCTAGAGCAGGACCTGGAATCATGTTGATATGTGATTTCAACTGTTGTGCATGTGCTTCAATAATATATTAATAATAGTAAAATCTATTTTACCTATGTCACTTTACATTAAATGATTTCTCCTAAATCATAAATCCTTTTATTACAATAATTTTATATTTCTATTTGCAGTGATTCTTCATACTTACCCTAACCACACCAGCCAGGATCAGATATTATTGTCATGATGGCGAAGGAGCGGGTTCACATGACCGATAGGATATTAAATCTTACCCTGGAGATCATCTACCTGCTGACTGGAGAGGTGAGGAGGATTCTGGGAGTGTCACATGACATGGCTCCTATCGCTAGTAGTAATAACACAGGGGTGTGACTGGAGAGGTGAGGAGGATTCTGGGAGTGTCACATGACATGGCTCCTATCGCTAGTAGTAATAACACAGGGGTGTGACTGGAGAGGTGAGGAGGATTCTGTGAGTGTCACATGACATCACTCATCTCTAGTAATAATACAGGGATGTGACTGGAGAGATGAGGAGGATTCTGGGAGTGTCATATGCCATCACTCTTTTAATATACCGTATATACTCGAGTATAAGCCGAGTTTTTCAGCGCATTTTTTTTTGCTGAAAAAGCCCCCCTCGGCTTATACTCGAGTGCTTAAAAAAAAATAAAAAAATAAAAATGGATCCTACATTTAACTTACCTCTGCTGTCCCTCCAGCGGTCCCTGCGTCTATGTAAGGCTCTCTTCCCCGCAGCTCTGACTCCAGCTATCTCACTGCGGTGTGCGCTGCACAATGACGTTGTGGTGACCTTAGGTCACCCAACGTCTTTGTGCAGTGCGTGATGTGAGAGAGAGAGCCAGAGGCAGAGCTGCGGGGAGAGCCTTACACAGACGCAGGGACCGCCGGAGGGGCAGCCTTTCCCTCCTTACCTTCTTCTGTCCCTCTGGCGGTCCCTGCATCTGTGTCAGGCTTTCCCCGCAGCTCTGCCTCCGGCTCTCTCCCCGCGGTGCACACTGAACAATGACGTTGGGTCACCCAACGTCATTGTTCAGCGCGCACTGCGGGGAGACAACTGGAGGCAGAGCTGCGGGGAGAGCCTGACACAGACGCAGGGACCGCCAGAGGGACAGAAGAAGGTAAGCAGTGAAAGGCAGAAGACATCAAAGGTAAGTGAGAAATTAAATGGAGGCTGGCATTATGGGCAGATATGGAGGCTGGCATTATGGGCAGATATGGAGGCTGGCATTATGGGCAGATATGGAGGCTGGCATTATGGGCAGATATGGAGGCTGGCATTATGGGCAGATATGGAGGCTGGCATTATGGGCAGATATGGAGGCTGGCATTATGGGCAGATATGGAGGCTGGCATTAAGGGGTAGATATGGAGGCTGGCATTATGGGTAGATATGGAGGCAGACATTAAGGGGCAGATATGGTGGCAGGCATTAAGGGGCAACTATGAGGTACGTCCAATGTTTCAGCCAGGCTGGGAAGGGGCAGAGACTGGCAGGACACACATAGTGGGGGAAGACTGACTGGCAGGACACACTGAGGGGGCACACTGGATACTGGGTGCTGGAAACACATGATGATACAATTAATGACATTTTATTGGTATCTATTTTGATTTTGAAATTTGCCAGTAGGTGCTGCATTTCCCACCCTAGGCTTATACTCGAGTCAATAAGTTTTCCCAGGTTTTTGTGTCAAAATTAGGTGCCTCGGCTTATAATTTTTTTTTATTGAAGCATTAATTAGATGCATCCAAAACAATGTCGTTGTCAACCAAACAGGAAATAGTCAATAAAGAGTTGTATAAAATCAACCATGTCAATCATTTATAAGCGGAAACATAATTTTACAAATATATAAGTCTGAGACTGCAATTACAATAGGCTCTGTGTTCAATATTAATTACTTTCCCAAATTATCGGAGAATCCTGAGTCTGGTGACGTGTAGCATGCCAGGTAGTATGTTGGAAATTAGACCAAATTTCGCGTTTAATGTTGTTAAGATATCAATAAAACTTTCCCAGGTTTGGAAGAAAAGCTCAACCCTTGTCTCCCTCTGTGTTAAAGATTCCAGCCAGTCCATATGGAAAATATGATACATTTTGTCTCTGAAAAGAGCAAAAGGCGGGGGTGAGCTCCACAGCTGCAGATGAGATAGCTAAGAGTCATTTTTTACAGCCCCTCTCAATTCTGCTACCTGTCGGGAGCAAGCCTAATATGGCCCACACCGGAGTTAGAGGGAAAGGGTCCACCAAAAGATCAGTCAAAAATTTACAAACCCGAAGCCAAAACCGTTTGATGGTCAGGCATTACCAAAAGCAGTGACATAAGTCCACTTCAGGAGTCCCGCACTTAGGGCATTGGTTACTGAGTGATAAACACCAATTTTTGCACATCTCAAGGGAGATAACTATGATCTATGATAAATGTTAAGAAGCCTTTCATGCACCTGTTTAACATTTACTTAATAAATTGATTGAGCAGCTTCCATTCTGGTTTTAAATGTTAAGAAGCATTTGGGAATACATTACAACCGGGATAAGCTTAATTGATTTAGACAGATTTTTCAGAAGGAGGGTAGTCGTAAGTGAGGGAAAATCAAGTATCCACTTGGCCAGACCTGTAGAGGAGGAGTGATAATCATAGTAAATATGTAAAAAGTTCTAATGTTGGGAAATATCCCTACGAGTAGGAGGATCCTTAAATAATAAATTATCGAGTGGATTTTGCCAATCTGGTGTCAAAAAACGTTGAATTACGACACTAATGTAATGTTGTGCTTGTAGGAAGGCCATATTTTGACCAGCTAGAAAAGAGAACTTATCTTTAGATCGTACATAAGTGAGAGGGCGTTTGGTGTCATAATCCACAAACTGTTGTATCGAGTGTAATCCCTCATTATGCCACAGTGAAAAACGATGACCAGCCATGCAGTCCTGAAAGTCTGGGTTGCCTAAATAAAGCAAATCGAGGAAAAAGTGAGGGTTAAGTGAGTAGCGACGACGTAGTAAAAACCAGAGTTTGCGAGTTGTCATGAGGAGGGGATTATCACATATATTATCGGGAACCTCTTGGTCATGTCGGTGGATAAACGCTTGTAGCGATAGTCCCTGTAAAAAATTTTGTTCCAAAGGCGCATTATTATAAATGGATTTACCTTGGAGCCAATCCCGAAGATGTCTAAGTTGAGCTGCCTGATTGCATAGGGTAATGTTAGAAACATTTAAACCCCCATTTTCCTTCTTTTGTTGGAGTTTGACCAATCCTATACGTGCATTTTTCTACGCCCAAATAAAAGTCTGAAACCGTTAATTCATTTTAGCGGAGTCTTTTTGAGTTAGTAACAAAGGCAAAGCTTGTAATGGCTATAGGGCTCTCGGGAAAGTAATCATTTTAATTAAATGTGCTCTTCCTACATATGAGAGTCATATCCTACCCCAACCCTGTAGTTCTGTCTCTACTCTTGCTATAATTGGGGTAATATTAATACTATAAAGTTGGTGAATGTTTTTTGGTATGTCGACACCCAGATAAGAGAGCCCCTCTCTGGCCCGGCTTAGCTTAAGCCCCCGAGCCCAGGATGGACGAATCTGCAGGTAGTTGAGGAGCAAAGCCTAAGATTTTTCAAAATTCACGCAGAAACCAGAGACCTCCCCAAATTCCTCCAACCTGAGCATTAAGGGACAAAGGGAAGATTGAGGATTGCTCATAAATATCATCACATCATCAGCAAAAGCTGATAACTTGACTTCCGATCTCCATATTTTAATACCTTCTAGTTTTTGCCAATTCTGCAGAACCCTAAGCATTGAGTCGACTGAAATGTTGAATAGCAGTGGCGATAGTGGGCAACCCTGTCTAGTTCCCCTAGTCATCCCAATTTTCTCACTTTTCAATCCGTTAACCAGTAGGGCTGTAAAAGGGTTTGTGTAAAAATATCCAATCAGCGCGATGAAGTGTCCCCCAAATTTTCAGCATTTCATATAGATAAGTCCAAGAGACAGAATCAAATGCTTTTTGTGCGTCCAGGCTGAGAAGCATATTGTTAGGTGTGGAGGTAGATGAAGACGTTACCGCAGCAAGAGCCATAAGAATTCCCTTAACAGAGTGGCGCCCAGGTGTAAAGCCTAATTGTTGGTCGGATAATAGGGAGGGGAGAATTAGTTGTAATCAGGTAGCCGTTATTTTGGCCAGTAGCTTAAAATCCAAATTAAGCAATGTGATTAGGCGATAGGATGATGTCCACAAAGGGTCTCTGCCTGGTTTGGGGAAAAGAATTGTGTGGGCCTTGTTGAATGAGGGATATAGGGGTGATTCCCGTTGTATGGTGCGATATAGGTGTGACATAGTAGGAGTGATCTCAGCCTGGATGCACTTGAAATACTCTGCCGAGAAGACGTCAGGCCCGGGGGCCTTGTGTAAACGTGATCCTGCAATTGCTGCAGCCACCTCCTCCTCTGTGATATCAGCATCTAAAATTTCTTCTTGTCCCATAGTAAGGGAAGGGAGGTTTGCTTCTGTTAAAAGTTTATCTAACAGAGGAGGATTAGGGGAGGAGCATGTGTAGAAGTTGGATTTAGTCAGAGGGGGGGGGGAGATGGTGGGTGTGCCTGCAGCGCTGCAATATGTTCCTGGCAGTGGCGAGTTTTGGTTTTATTTGCTAATAATTTTCCAGCCCTATTTACCTAGTGAAAAAAATTATTTTTAGAGAAATCTAAATGTAGTTTAACCTGGGAAGTAAGGTAGCATTCCAAGAGTAAGCGTGAGTCCTTATACTCCCAAGTCGTCTCGTTGGGGGTTGCTATAGAGGCCTGGAAGCTAGATGATAACTGGTGCTTTAACCACAGGTATTTAGCTCTATTCAGTTTGTTAACATTGGCCACGTAACTAATGATGTGGCCACGCATTACTGCCTTAGAGGTTTCCCATAAGAGAACACGGGTCTCCCAGGGGTCAAGATTGTCATCCAAAAAGTCGTCCAATGTCGTTTAATAAATTACTTAAAATTGTCAAACTGATATAAGTGTTAAGGAAACCGCCGCATGTAGGGCCGATCTTGAGGTAGGGGTGGTTGTAAGGGTATCTTAATAAGTCCATGGTCCGAGACTACTATGTCACCCATGTGAGCCTCTACCAGCTGTGTCATTAGGGAGTCTGTCAAAAGTAAGTAGTCTATTATTGAAAATGTACGATGGACTCCCGAGTGGAATGTATAGGATTGGTCCCTCGGATTGAAAAGCCTCCAGGGATCCACTAGCCCCAGTGCCATTCTAAACTCGGTGAGAGGGCTCTGGGACGATGTATAAGATTGATAGGGGCCAGGGGGATCTGTCCAATAAGGGGTTCTCCACTGCATTAAAACCCCCCATATTATTAACTCAAAGTTATCCCTCTGTAGAAGGATTGCTGAAAGATCACGAAGGAAATCACCTTGTCCAGAATTTGGAGCATATAAGTTGACCAGAGTATATTTAGCATCACAAATCTGGATGTCCACCACCATGTATCTGGTGAAGATGCCTAGCGAAGTCTATGGCCGCCCCTCTAGTTTAATTTTGATAAGAGGCCGAGACACATTCCCCAATCCAGGAATCCCGCAGGGAACCTCCCTCACTATCCCTCCACTGAGTTTCTTGCAAAAGCGCTATGTCTATGCCTGATTTTTTGAGATGTGAGCTAAGTTTTTTTGCGCTTGATGGGAGTGTTTAATCCACCCACATTCCAAGAGGCAATGACATCACTCTTATCTTTAGTAATAACACAGGGATGTGACTGGAGAGGTGAGGAGGATTCTGGGAGTGTCACATGACATCACTCTTATCTCTAGTAATAACCCAGGCATGTGACTGTTGTGGTGAGGAGGATTCTAGGAGTGTCACATGACACCACTCTTATCTCTATTAATAACACAGGGATGTGACTGAAGAGGTGAGGAGGATTCTGGGAATGTCACCTGACATCATTCTTATCTCTAATCACATATAGGGAAATGATTGGAAAGATGTTGACTAATGTGTGCAGTTGTCTAAAAAAGATACAGGGAAGTGGTTTCTAAGAGTATTGTAGTAATCAGAGGATAATGTGACCACTGGACTTTATAATTGTGTCTTGATACACAGGATTACACAATAATAAAAAACTCTGGTGGACATGTAACAACCGGTGGGAGAACCTGTGTTTTAGGAAGATGGAATGAGACAAAGACCCCCATCACAGAGCCTCCTCCTCACTCCCTGAACAATGACCTGAAGATCCTGGAACTCACCAACAAGATCATTCAGCTGCTGACTGGAGAGGTGACTGCTGGGAATGGGACATTATACAGTGACACCAGGGGATGTGTGTGACTGGAGAGGTGACTGCTGGGAATGGGACATTATACAGTGACATCAGGGGATGTGTGTGACTGGAGAGGTGACTTCTGGGAAGGGGACATTTTACAGTGACACCAGGGGATGTGTGTGAGTGGAGAGGTGACTGTTGGGAATGGGACATTATACAGTGACACCAGGGGATGTGTGTGACTGGAGAGGTGACTGCTGGGAATGGGACATTATACGGCGACACCAGGGGATGTGTGTGACTGTAGAGGTGACTGCTGGGAATGGGGAATTATACGGTGACACCAGGGGATGTGTGTGACTGGAGAGGTGACTGCTGGGAATGGGACATTATACAGTGACACCAGGATATGTGTCTGGCTGATGACTTATCATTGTGTGTCAGGTTCCTATAAGGTGTCAGGATGTCTCTGTCTATTTCTCCATGGAGGAGTGGGAGTATATAGAAGGACACCAGGATCTCTACAAGGACATCACATTGGAGAATCACAAAGCTTTACCATCTGTGGGTAATAGGAGTCTATAATTTCTGTATTATGCCATACACTTTGTCTAATATCTGCAAATTATTGTTATATCTGTGTGATTCCCCCATTGTCTGTACTTAAATGACTGTAAGGAGGAAGATGATTATGTTTTACAGGAGTATCTGGTAGATAGTATTGGAGGTCTAAACATAATCTACTCTTGGTTTATTCAGTCAGTCTTTATTATATCTGTGTTATGATACGGTATAAGACCGAACGGACCTGATGATGCAGAGGCGAGAGGGAACACTGATGAGTAGAGTAGTTGCAGGTCCAACTTAGGTGTGTAGCTTGTGAGCGTAGCAGGTGAAGCCTGCCGAGGCGCGCGGAGTCTAGAAGGACCGTGTTCTTCGCTAGAGCCTCTGAAGGTGAGGATAGTCTGGCGCTGCCGGCTTACCCTCAGGTCGCGGCCCCAGTGGCAACACCTGGAAGGGAGAGAAAGGGAAATAGATGGGTGAAAGGGAAAAGACAGGCCAGCAGAGCCTGGCCTGTAACGGACAACAATAAACAATAAACAAAGACAATGAGACTGAGGAAGCACGGGACACACAGGACAAAACTGACAAACTAGGAGAATCACACACTCAAATACTCACGCAGTCACACAGGCTACCCCAAAGGGCTACAGATACTGGCACACAGGAGAAACAGGGAATATAACAATGGGCCAAAACAGTAAGGTGGGAGAGAGCAGGATAAGGAACACTAGGGCAGCAGGCAGAGGTACAAGGCAGGAGAACAGGGGGCAATCAGGAGTCAAAACAGATAGTGCAATGAAGCAGGGACAAAAAACAAGGCAGGCACAGATACTGTGAACAGAGTCTATAACCGGCAACTGCCAGGAGGCAGTGTCGGTCTGATATAGAGGCTGCTAGCTTCTGATAGGCTAGCAGCTGAGTGTTTGCCAATGGGGATGTTTTCCCTGAGCCCAGGGAGATGATGCGCTGTGTACGGGACAGAAGCGCGCGACCGCTGCAGCCTCCGGCGGTGCAGCACGTGGATTTGTTTACATGCCATGATTGGCATGTCGGCCGGAGCGGGAAGCGGTGCGCGAGGAGAGGCATGAGAGAGCTGACAGGCTGCTGTATGAAGAACCCGGAGGGGTGAGTATTTGCCACATATAACAGTACAAAAGGTGACATAATCTCAGAAGTAAGTGTGGATGAGAACCTAGGATCCAGTAAACATCAAGTAGGATGGTTTAACATAATGACTGAGAGAGTCACGTATTACACAAAGACGAGTATGCTAGATATTAGGCAGGTTGATTTTGTTGAAATGGGGAAATGTGTAAGTTAATTATTAACAGTAACAGACCTTTGTATCATAAAGTTAAGGAAAAACCTCAGAAAACAAAAGCCAATGTGGTTTACAAAAATGATAGCAAGTATAGTGAAAGAAAAAAAGATGTCCTTTAGGAATTATAAGCAAACTCAGTATAATGATGAAAGGATGAGTGTTTTGTAAACCAAAACCAGAAGGAGACTTAAAAGGTTATCAGGGCAAAAAAGGAACAAATTGAGCATAATCTGACCCCCTTTATTTGAAATGGGGATAAGTGCTTTTCTAGGTATATAAATAAAAGGCAAAAAACTAAAGAGGGTGTAGTAAGACTCAAAATGGAGAGTGGGAGGGTTGTTGAGGGTGATAGGTAAAAGGCGGATCATTTTAACAAGTATTTTTGTTCAATATTCATAAAAGATAGAGAGGGTAAGAGACCATTTTTAAATAGGATGACTTCCAAAGCTGAAAATGGAAAAATCCTGGGATACATCCTGGTATACTAAAATAGCTTAGAGGGCTGCTGGCAAAACCATTATCTAAATTATTCAACCAATCACTAAGAACAGGAGGGATTTCAGTGGACTGGAAAATAGCAACTGTAGTCCCTCTGCATAAAAGTGGAAGTAGGGAAAATGCGGCCAATTACCGACCAATTAGCCTAAAATCAGTAGTAGGGAAATTGATGGAAACACTATTAAAGGAGCAAAATGTACAGTATCTTAAATACAGAAACTCACAAGGTCCCAAACAGCATGGATTTACTGGGGGAAGATAACATCAAACACATATTATTGAATTTTTTTGTCTGGGCCACTAAAGTATTAGATAAAGGGGAACCGTAGGCATAGCTTTTCTAGATATTAGTAAAGCTTTTGACATTGTGCCACATCTCAGACTGCTAAATAAGCTGGAATATTTGGGATTTGACTCAATGACAGTTGCCTATCCTTGGTTATAGGATAGATAACAGAGGTTTGTAGTAAATGGAATCCCTTCTGGGGATGGTAATAAAACCAGTTCCCCAGGTATCTGTACTTGGACCAGTGCTGCTTAATATCTTTATTTGTAATATTGCATTGCATATCGAGGGCAAAATATACCTTTTTGCAAATGACACAAAGATATGTAACAGGGTAGACACACCAGGAGGAGTACACAAAATGAGTGATGACCTAGGTAGACTGGAGGAATGGTCAAGAGTGTAGCAACTACAGTTTAATGCCAAAAAATGCTAAATCATGCACTTGGGACACAGAACCCCAAACGCTCATGGTACTACATTAGAAACTACTGGGGAAGAGAGGGGTCACAAGTATATGTGACTTAAAGGTAGCCAAGCAAAGTAACAAAGTAACAAAGTAATGAGAAAGGTAAGTCAGATGCTTGGTTGCATGGAAAAAGGAATTATTAGAAAAAGGACAGAAGTAATAATATCCCTTTATAGATCGTTGGTACGACTGTGTTCAGTGTGTGCCATATCACCAGAAAGACATAAATACCTTAGAGACAGTGCAAAAAGGAGCAACTAAAATGGTCCATGGCCTGTGTCACAAAACATACCAAGAAAGATTAGAGGAACTAAACATGTATAGCTTGGAGCAGAGAAGGGAGAGGGGGATATGATAGCAGCTTTCACATATATCAAGAGTAGTGACCAGTTAGAGGTGGGTGGCATTTTTCAAAGGAAGAGGTGTAATAGAACACGAGGGCATGAATATAAACTGGAGGGTGGTAGATTCAGAGGAAATGTGCAGAAAAATTACTTCACTGAAAGGGTAATAGATATATGGAATAACCTCCCATAACCTCCAATATGAGGTGGCTTAGGCTAATACAATAGAACAATATAAACTTTGGATAAATATATGAATATACTAAGTCTCAAACTAAATTGAGGGTAAAATAGGATCTAGGGTCAATATAGTTTTAAATAACCAGAAAAAGACAGAAAAAATAGCGCTCTGACTCATGCAAATACTAAAGAAGAAATATAAAAAATGTTATTGTTAAGAAATAATAAACAACTTCACATTAAATAGCAACATCAGTAATTCACTGATGGACACATCTGAAAAGTACAGCACACTTATTATAAAAAGGTTATAAAAATCAACTCTTAATGGAGAATAACTGTGTATATAAATATAGCAAGCTTCAAATAAGGCAGTTCATTCCTTAAACCACATAGTGCATTCAAAGCTACAATGTTGCACAGGCAGCCTCCAGATAGAACGAGGTAGATGGTTTTAGCACTGAAGTTCAGATAGCAATAGATCAGTTAGCACATTTAGAACCACAATGTAGCAAAGGTAGCCTCCGGATATAACAAGGTAAAGGTGAGGAGCACTGGGATCAGATAGCAATAGATCAGACAGTGTAAATAGTAGCAATCAGAAAGTGACTAGCAGAGATGGATCGTAGGTATACAGACCCGCTGATGTTTCCCAAGGACTGTGTTTTCACAGCCAAAGCCGGTAGCGTCCCGCCTTGTAGATTTCGGAAGTCAGGTCTGTTGAATCAGCAAAGGTTTTATGCTTTATGGTCACTGCTGCTTCCAATTGAGAACCCAGCTGGGTGGGCCGCCAGGCACCGCGTCCTCAGTCGATTACCCGTCAAAAGCAATGTCACTCTCACTTTATCTGCTGCATTTACC
>WWET01004727.1:35380-47155 GCA_011038615.1 Limnodynastes dumerilii | reverse complement strand
GGAATTAGTAGCAGAAAGAGGGAAGTAGTAATGCCCCTTTAAGTAGTAATGCCCGTATCATTGGTACGCCCTCACCTAGAATACTGCGTTCAGTTCTGGAGGCCATATCTCCAGAAAGACAAATACATTAGAGACTTTGCAAAGAAGAGCAACTAAAATGGTTCATGGCCTTTGTAACAAATCATACCAAGAAAGGCTAGAGGAACTAAACATGTATAGCTTGGAGCAGAGAAGGGAGAGGGGGGACATGATAGCAGCTTTCAAGTACATTAAGGGTTGTGACCAGCTAGAGGAGGGTACCATTTTTCAAAAGAAAAGGTGTAATAGAACACGAGGGCATGGATACAAACTGGAGGGTGGTAGATTCAAAGGAAATGTGCGGAAAAATTACTTCACTGAAAGGGTGATAGATAAATGGACTATTCTCCCATCTGAGGTGGTTGAGGCCAATACAGTAGAACAATTTAAACATGCTTGGGATAAATATAAGGGTATCCTAAATTGTAACCCCAATTGAGGGTAAATGGGGTCTAGGGTCAGTATAGTTTTCAATAAACAAATGGGCAGACTAGATGGGCCATGTGGCTCTTATCTGCCGTCACTTTCTATGTTTCTATGTAGTAGGTAGTATCTGGAAATTAAGGACGTATGTGGAACAAGTGCGTTGTTGTGAATCCGTCCTTAAACTTCAGAAATTATCCTTGTTTTATATATTGTTTTATATATATATATATTAACAGTACAAGACTGTAGCAAGCACCACTAGACAATAAATAATGTAGGGTGCCGTGGCTGAAAGGCACATATAGCAGTCAGTGTCATAAAAAGCTCTAGCCAGCACTCCAAAAATATAAAAAAGGTAGTTTATTATGGATGACAAATAAATAGAGCCAAAGTAGAAATACAATCAATTCATGGACACAAAACAACATAGACCAATGTGGAACTCAGCAAAATATCAAAAATCTCAAAGATAGACAGCCAAGATAGCTGTAACTGGCCAAAAGACAAAGTTCATACTGAGAAAGTTCATGTTGATGAACAGGAAGCTGAGTATCCAGACAAGTGTAGCGGGCTCATCAAGGTGCTACGGCCGTTTCGGGGTCCAACGGGACTCCATTATCAGGGCATCGAGGAGCAGCACTTTAAGCAACTATACAACAGATTCAATTGGCTCTATTGATTGTTTTTCTACTTTGGCTCTATTTATTTGTCATCCATATTAAACTACATTTTTTAGATTGTTTTATGTTTATGGAGGTTTTCACTGTATTTACTGTATATCAGAGCTGGAAGTGAGGGTATACAGGGATTTAATGGAAAAGCTATAAATCTTCACTTTTATTATTTCTATATTTTCATAACGCCACTAAATGTCCATTCAGTCACTGCTGTATACTGTATATATTTCTTAATACCGTTAAACACGTTTTTTGGGATAGATCAAATTTATGATTAAAGAAAACAAAACACGAAGCTTTAACTTCTAAAACATGAGTTAACCAGCGCACTGCCCCTCGCACAATGCCGCTTACTGTATTGCTTACACTTGAGTGTAGAAAAAGGCCAATTCCGTACCTGTGTATAGAACGTCCTGTGCTGTACACTGTACTGTGACACTCATTTCAGCTGTGTTTGTGTTTGGATATAGCTGTATACTGTATAGTTAGAGGCACTGCACAGTATACAGCACTATCCAGGTACTGTGGGTGAAATCTAAACCTCATAACACAGGGGAAAAGGTGTAAATATGCTCCCGGGCAAAGCATGTTTCAATGTGAGGGTTAAAATGAATGTTAAAATATTTTCATCCAGTGAAAACACTAATTTTGCTTATTACACACATTTCATAACAGATTTACTTTGAACCTTTAATTTAGAGTTGAGCTACAGTGCTGCACAAGACATCACCTCTGGACTCATTTTGGAGTACTACATTTCATATGCTGCGGTTCTAAACTTGTGTCTGGAGGTTTTGGTGTTTTTTTTACTGTGGAGTTTCTGGACTTTCTTTACCATTTCTCTACCACACACAGAACCATACCAAAGCTGGCAGGGGAGAAGTTGAAAAATAAAACAAATCAAAAAACCCTTATTTTCTGTAAGTTTTTTTTGGTTTAAACCAGTGTTTTTACTTTAATATCTAAATAAAAAAAATGTAATCCCTATTATATTAATACTGATAAACATTGCTATCTACAGGGGAGGCAGGGAAATAGTTATGTTTCTGCCATCTTTATATGAAGATAATTAAAATGAAATAACAGTGGTTTTTGACTGTCTTACATGGGTCATCACACACAAAAAAGATAAAAAGAAAAAATGGTCAAGCAACCAAATAATTTCATTCTGGAGCATTGGCCATTTTCTCTGTTGTGTGTATTAGTTAACTGCATTGGAGCAGCTCACTCAAATATATACTATAAACAACAAGAATAGTGAATAAATAATACCGTGGGGATTCCCTTTATTATGAGCTTTCTTTTTTAATAGTTATGGGGCTGTGCTTGTTGTCACGACATAGTTAAACACAGTTTAATAAAAAAAAAATCCCCTTTAGTTTAAACCAACCAAACCTGCACCATACAGCAGCTTCATGGTCAGTGATCACTATCACATAGATGTATTTGAGACAGAGATCCAGCTCGTCTAAGCACATTTTGTAGATGTAATGTAAGGGAATGTCGTAGCACCTCTTCAAAGTGAAAGGGTATTTACTCCCTATGTGTCTTCTATTCAGTGGACATAGGCTGTCTGAAGGCAAATGGGTGATGTCTATCCACAGATATAGTGTCTGCTTACTCTAGATTGTCTATAACAGGTAGCCAGCTGCTGGAATAGGTTATTATTTCTCTAGTGGCTTGGGTAGGACACTGCACCTAAAACGGCGGTAAGGGATGAGCAAGTTCTGTCAGGAGAAACAAGTCTTGTAACATAGCACAAGGTCCTTTTGGGAGAGCTTTGTAGACATAAGTTAAAAACTTTATGAAGTGACTTTCAGTGGAATGTGTGAGATGTATTAGCGCTGTGTCCAGGAGATTATAATGAGATGTGAGATGTATTAGCGCCGTGTCCAGGAGATTATATTGAGATGTGAGATGTATCAGCGCTGTGTACAGGAGATTATGTTGAGGTGTGAGATGTATTAGCGCTGTGTACAGGAGATTATATTGAGGTGTGAGATGTATTAGCGCTGTGTACAGGAGATTATATTGAGGTGTGAGATGTATTAGCGATGTGTCCAGGAGATAATATTGAGATGTATTTTTTAATGATATATTTGCTTTTTCTATTATCTATATTTCCTCTTTTTACTACTGGTCTATCATAGTAACCTTTGTTTGGGTGTAATTTCTATTTTGATATTGTATGGTACTGTACGTTTTGAGAATATTGGTGTCTCCTTTGTCATTATACATGATGTGTCTTTGATTGCTGATTATGATTTGTGCAGTATGTGTAAAAATAGCCTTTCTTTTGCAGTTTTGTTTAGATGGATGGGTGGATCCGAATTTTGTGGTTCCATGTCAAATCGAGGCAAAGTGACACTGTACCTGTATAGTCAATAACAGTTTGATTCCGTTTAGTTTTCCCATTAAGAAAAAAGAAAACGTCCACTTTGAAAATATAATTTTCCTTGTCACTAAGTGTCGCGAGCTGTCACACACTGTATCTGTTATTACCAGTTTGATTAGGTAGAGTGTTAAGAAAAATGTTTTTATTCACTGTCTGAAAGCAGAATTTTTCAATGTCATTATTAGTGTCACTTTCTGTCACACACTACTGTATATCTGTCAATAGCTGTTTGATTTGGTATAGTGCACCCATTAAGAAACCATTTTCCTCTTCTCTAGGGCTTACCGTTTTTCCCGTTTTTTATTACTATCAGCTTTTTTCTTTAATGTGAGAAAAGGGCACGCTCTCTCATAGTTCTCCATATTATATCTTTGAAGAAGGTGACTAAGCTGTTGACCATCTCAATTTGCGTTTCAACTTCATGGGGATTCTGGCGTCTCTGTCTTACGGTACAATGAGTTCCAACAAAGACGAGGGACATTTGTTGATAAATGGTCAGGTGTTTCCCAGCCGGCTCTGCTCATTCTGATTATCTCTAAACCTTGTGCAGGGATGGTGATACAGCTGCTCGGGGAAGTAAAAGATCTGAGGGCCGAGCTGAGGACACAGCTGAGGGACGAGGTGGACAGTATGAGGGCTGCTTTGGTGGAGACTGTGAGAGATGTTGTTCGGGACACTGTACGGGACTCTGTTCAGAAGACACAGAATTACACCACCATGAAAGAGAAACAAAGCAGCAACCATCTAAACACAGACTTGGATGGAAACCAGGGCTTCATGGAGGTGGACAAGCCTTTACCTGTGACTGCAGTGAAAACAAAAAATATGACTGAAGATAGCATTACATCAGCTGAAGTGCCAAAAAGGTCCGGCATATCTGAGCAACTTGCTTCAGAGATTATGTCTGCGGTAGCAGGAAGACCTTTGAAAGACATTCCCCTCAGTGTCATCTCCACCGACACAGAGAAAGTGCTGTTTGCCCAAAGCCATGGACATCTCCATAAATACGCGCAGGCCATCTTCCAGGAGCACGTTCCACACAAGCTGTACCTGTCTTGGACAAAACATGTGAATTTCGATGGTAGCCGGGTAAAAAGGGCGCTGCCGGTAAACCTGAAGGAGGATATCCTGAGGAGATGTGGGGCGAAGTTCAAACTGGGAAAGAAGGAGATTTGTAAGATTCGGGAAACTTTGAACTCGCTGCTGCGGATGCGCAGAGTACAGCCCTGGGCATGCATCTCCCAGGGGAAGTACAACAGGTTCTGTCTCTCCTGACACCATAAAAGTGCGATGAAAGACGTTGTACAACTGCGCCCGGGAAATGACAGTTTTAATGAGTTTTTTAATATGTATTTATTTTTGTAAAATTGCATTTTTTTTCATTTTCATGTGTCCATTTCATTGGTAGAAGATACGTTATGTACAGTATGTGGAGTAGTACTGTCAGTATATAGTGCATATACGCCTGCTGATTGTGTAGCTTATTAGACAGGAAGGAATCTGTCTTTATCTGATTTATCACTAAATATTTGTTGGAGGAGTTTTAACGTATCGGCAGCCCTGTGGGACAGTGTAGCATTTATCTTACGAGCGGAAGGTAGATCTAGCAGTATAAATGTTGGGATATTTGAAATTCATTGTGGTAGATGTTTATTGAGTTTCCAATGTGGATAGGATAAGAGCTGATGATTTGTTAATATGTCCTTATGGGCTTATGCCAGGGGCTACCTCCTCAGTATGATTAATATCAAAGTATATGCAAATTGCCTCCCATATCTCCATGCAAGATTCTGGATTTAGTAAAAGATATCAGCGTGTTTTCGGACGCCACTGAATTCAGTCACGTATAAGTGAGACTGCTGAGTGATCCATCCAGGCCAATGGTATTTCGTCTGCCTATGGGTGAGAGAATGTGAAACAAAAAGCACGTCCATATAGGAGAGCATTTATGTGGGATAATGATGAGTGTCATTCCTTGCTTCTTGATTTTTAAGACACCAGGTGTCCTATAAATGATGGGAGTGTAGGAGCCTAAGCAACATTAACGAGTCTTTAGAAGTTGATTTTAAACGAGATCCCTGCAATTGCTGTGTCCTATATAATACTTTTGTTGTAAGCTTTATATCTCCGCCCCTAATATGCCCCTCAGCAACTTTCTAATGGACAGAAGAAGAAAATTAAAAAGAGTAGTATTGGGCATAAATGGAAACCAAGTTACTTATCTCAGAATGTGCCAGTGATTATCCAAAAATAACCCTCTGCATCAGTAAAGGAAGATTATAGAACAAAAGGAAGGGAGTCCCCGACCATGATGGCAGCCCCTTTATTCTTACTCTCCCAGTCCCACGGAGGCGATTCTTCTGGCTCCAGCGTTTGAGAGCCCCCAGAACCAGTGCGTGTTTGCCGGGTCTGTCCAGTTTAATGATGACATTGTGGATCTGTGAGTGTGCTGCTTAAAAGCAGTAACAAAATGGTTGGACTGTAGAAGGAGAAAACAATGACTGATGAATTGGCCATGGTAGGGGAATCCCTATTAGGCGTGAACCTTTATAAAATACTATGTCCGTTAGCTATATCCCTTAATAAAGGGGGAAAAAATGAATGGAATAAGAAGGTCAAAGGGTGTGTGAGAGTTCTCTAGTATGGAGTGTAGGTACAAAGTGTTTTCCCTACGGGGACCCTTACATGGTATATCTGTTGAAAGAAGTAACAGACCCTGTGCATGTGACTGTGATATCAAGATAAGCCATTTATATGACGAGAAGTGTATTCCCAAAGGATAAAACTAAGAAAAAGGGAGAGATGCCCAAATAAAGGAAAGAAAAAAAACCAGGCGTTATGTATAAAAGAAGTATTTAATGAACAAGTAACAAACTCATAAAAAATTTATATTAACACTAAAGAACATGTGAATATTCTCCAAGCTAAGCAACCAAACTGGAATATCAGAGAAATAGGGAAAACCCAGCTTAGATCTAAGAATATTTCTTATTATATGTCCAGAATAAAGACGTCTAGTGTACTGTTAGTCCAAACATCTATCAATGAGAAACACTATATTCAGACATTGGAATTTAGTCCAGTGGTAATGAAGATTCACTGCAACTATTACCTCTGGACAATTCCTCCGATGTTGGGGTGGAAGAGGAGGAAGTAGTGACCGTGGACTATTCTGGTAGAATACGTAGATGTTCTAGAAGAGCTTGACCCTGAGCGAAACCTGATAAAACCCCGACAATTTATAATTATGCTGACGGAAGATTTTATCAGGTGAAGATCCTTGTGCTTCTGTAGATGGAGCTAAGTTCTAAAACAACTGAACTGAAGTGCCTTTGTAAAGGATGGGTCAGTACTGGGAAAATAACGGAAGTGTACAAAGAAATCCCTTTGATCCGAGAAAAGGGCGGCTATTAGTGTCCTTTGCACCCAACATAAAAGCAGTTCAGCATCTGCAGCATTAAAAAATCTGTAATGAAAGAGGCCCAAGGGATATTCTGACAGAAATGTTTTCGGATTCTGGTATATTGCGTATTCAGATCCTACGAGACCTGTTTTCTAAGTCTTCTGTTTGTCTTTTTATGATCTAAATTTCCATATGAAGAATTGTCATTTCTACAATTACCCAGTGAAGCAATTTGTTTTAAAATCACACACCACTTTTTTAAATAATGGTGAAAGGTAATCTTGATATTATTTGCTAAATTTGTTATTGCTGTTTGAATAGTAGGAACTATCCCTGTGCAATGTAGGTAATGGATTTGAGGTTTCTTTTTTTTTAATTTGTATTTTTTTTTTAAACAAAGAGGGAGTAGAGCCTGATATAGGTTGTCTTGAAGTGTCTTTGGGCCTGATCCAGAGCAACAACCGCAAGCGAGCGTACGACGAGCGTATGCGAAAATTCGGCAAAAAATTCNTGTAGGGAATGAATTTGAGGTTTTTTTTTTTTTTATTTGTATTTTTTTTTTTTTTAAAGAAAGAGGGAGTAGAGCCTGATGGAGGTTGTCTTAAAGTGTCTTTGTCACAATCTTAGGTTTTTGAAGTATAAACTTAAAACCATGGAAATACAAAGCACTGGAAGATGTTAGCAAAGGAAAGTAGTTCGCTACTCGTTGAAAAAATGGTACATATAAGCATGCAAGTTTCCTAGATGCTTAGCTACTAGAGAGGTTACCTTCAGAACACTGGGAAGCAGAATTTACTTGCAGTATTAATGTGACTGTGATGATGAGAGTCCACAATATATTGAGTTATGTTTTGTTAAATGGTAGGAGAGAGGAAACAAACTAAATATAACAAGCCAACTGATTGCAGTATATTACTGTAAACAGACTGTAAATATGAACAGGTTTTTATTGTGCTGGCAGATAACGTAGCGCTTTACAATTTTACCAATCAGTATAAACAAGACTGGGTAGTAACAAACAGACTGGGTGGGTAGTAGGGCCCTTGTCACTCACCGAGCTCAGCGCCGGTCCGGAAACGGACCACGCCGGACCAGAGGCGCAGAGTCTAACCCCAGACCAGGTATTCACCAGATCCCCTGATGGTGGGGATGGATTTGACCGCAGGAAAGGTTTGGCTGCAGGTTGTGGCCCTCCGACCAAGCGCAGAGACAGTGAGACAGGATCCTCGGAGAGAGCAGAAGTAGTAGCTGCAGGAAATGCTGGGAGCAGTGGTGCAGGTAGTGGAGACACTGCAGCAGAGGCTGAATATGATGACAGGTGGAGCTGTGCTGGAACCAGGAGACACAGCAGTAGTGAGACCAGGGATGATGAAACACTGAAGCTGGACACAGAGAGAAAGACAGGAACCAGCGAGAGGAAACTGGAGGCACGATGATATACTGGAACTGAGGAGTGAATCACAACCAGGAGCCAGAACACACGAGCGAGCTCAAGGACACGAATCAGCAGAGTAAGGCAATCTGTTGTTCTGACAAGGAAGTGACGTCAAGCAGGCCCTTAAATAGTGCAGGTGAGTGAGGAGTTTAGCAAGGCAATCACTAGCACCTGTGACATGCCTGCAGCAAGAGTGCACACCAGCAGTGTTAGAACTGAAAGGAGTCATGTGACTAGAAAAAGGTAACCAAAGGAACTATAAAGTGCAAAGAGGATATAGCAGAATCATGACAGCCCTGCTCACAAGCTTACACTCTATAGGACATTGGGTTTGATACATTATGGCAAGTGCTATATGTGACACAATGGTACTGCCAGGTTGTATGGAAAATGTGCTCTTTACTCTTTATCATCCAGTCACACAGCATTGTTCGTAGCAGAGCCCGGGGGATGTTTAGAATAGAGAAAGAGAGTGCAGATTTATGTTAATCATGGAATAGAGAGGCAAAATGGAAAACAAAGTGGTTGTGTATAGGGAAAATTAAGAAGAAGGTTGAAAAATTTAGTAATCTTGTCTGTAGATATGAGTTTTAAGAGAGAGCTTGAAAGTTTGGAGAGTAGAGGATAGTCTTAATGGGTGAGGAAAGTTATTCCAGAGAGTAGGTGCAGCCCAGGAGAAGTCCTGTAACTGGGAGTCAGAGCATTTGTTTATTGTAGAAGAGCGTTGTAAATCTTATGATGATCTTAGAGAACAAGTCCAATAAGCAGAGCATTGCTATAATGATTAGTGCATGAATGAGAGTATTAGGCTTGTCTTGGGAGAGATACTTTCATATTCTGGAAATATATTTTAGAAGTATATAACAGGATTTAGAATGTGGGGCACACATGACAGTTTAAAGTCAAGGTTTTGTTTTTTTCAGAATTGGAGTAATCAGTGCATGCTTTAATAATGAGGAGAAGATACCAGTAGTAATAGGGAGATTGCAGATTGTAGTTAAGGTGGGAATGAACACAGAAGATAGACATCTACTAACTTGTGAGGGTACTGGATTAAGAGGGAAGGTTGTAGAGTAGGAAGAGAAGAAGAGAGCAGATGGAATGAGGGCATAGTGCAGAGGGTGGAGGAAGAGTGTTGGATAGGATGTTAGTAAATAAGGAGAAGGATGAGGATTCCTGTCTTATTTTGTTAATCTTGCACTTAAAGTACATTGTAAGATCTTGGGCATTTATGGATTGTGGAAGTGAGGATACAGTAAGGAATTAAATGTATGAAAGAAGTGTTTACAGTTAGAATCAGGAGTATAATTGAGAGATTAAAAGTAGGATTGTTTGGCTATTTCCAGGGTAATTCTATGTTATAAAGACGATGATAAAACGATGTTCTGCTGTGCGAGAGAGATATTTAAGGTTTCGTATGTCATTGAACACAGTTTATTAAACATGTAAGAAAGTCACCTCAAGTCTGTTATGTCAGTCCCTCTATATACTATATTGTACAGTATATTACATTGCCTATTGCTTAATGACAGCATTCATATTTTTATTCCGTGTATGTGCGATGCTGGCAGCATTTTGGTAGTTAAACAGTTCGCCCCCAATGGATCTTACCAGTGATTTCTTCAACACTTCTCTGCGTGGCTCCCTCATTTCTTATCCACTGACTTACCAACTGTTATCCAGAGCGATATCAACATTCCCATTAATGATCCTCCTCCTATTGCCTCTAAGCTTTTCTCTCTTACCTCATCTCTTGGCCTCTGCCAATGGAATGATTCTTCTACACACACTGTGAGGATGGTGATTGCATTGATCTTGTATTCTGTAAACTATGCTCAGTCTCATGACTTTATCACCTGCAAACTCTCCCACTCTAATTCTATTTCTACACTGTATAATTCTGCAACAACTTCTCACGCCAAAGAACGCCATTAATTTTAACCGACTTACTCAATCTGTGCAACAATTTCTATCTCCAGTCTCTAATTCCCACTCTCCTGCTATGGGCAGTATCTCACCTTCACCAAACCCTAGCAGCTGCCCTAGATCAAGACACTCCAGCTACCCCTTCTGCACAATGACCTCAGTGTCAGCCATGGAGCACTAACGACACACAGCACTTTGAATGACTCTCCAACAAAGCAGCATGTTGAAGGCGCATATCTCGTTCTCCCGATGACTTTTTATCTTACAGCTTATGCTCTAGACAATGCTAATCAATCCTACATTCAATATCTCATTTCTACGCAGGCTTCTAACCCAAAACGCCTCTTTCGTATATTTAACTCCATACTGAGCCCTTCCGCACAAAATAAGCAATTTACATCACTGCCCAAAATCTTGGAAAATACTCTAAGGTGAAGATTGATGAGATTAGACAGGAATAGTCATCCTCTGTCAGTTGATGTCTATCTTCTGTGCTTATTACAACCTTAACTACGATCTGCAACCCCCCTCTCTCACTCTCTCTGCTGGTATCTGTTAATCATTCCAATTCTAAGAAAGCAAAACTCTGACCCCCCCTTCTAATTCTCCCGGATCTTTCTTCTGCTTTACACACTGGTGACCACTCTCTTCTCATACAATCCCTGGGTATTCAGGGATACACAGCTCTCTCCTTCATCACATACTTATGTACCGTATTTTTCGGACCATAAGACACACCTGACCATAAGAGGCACCTAGTTTTTAGGAGGAAGAATACAGAAAAAAAATATTTTGAACCAAATAGTGTCCAGCATCACCCATCAGTCCAGCAGCACCCATCTGTCCAGCACCCCCCATCTGTCCAGCCCCCAGCAGCTATACCATACATATATATATATATGCCCAGCGGCACTTACCTGTGCCCAGCGGCACTTACCTGAAGTGTTCCGCTCTGCCGCCTGCTGCTTCTCCTCCGCGGTCTTCCCTGACGCTGATGTGACCTCAGGTCACTCCAGCGTCAGGGGGAGGAGCTGCTGAACTGCTCTGCCTGTCACACAGTACAGGCAGAGCAGAGAGAACAGTAATGGACGCCGCTATGAAGCGGTGTCCATTACCATTGTTTCTGCTCTGCCTGCCCTGTGTGACAGGCAGAGCAGAAATAACGGTAATGGACGCTGCTATGAAGCAGTGTAAGGCGCTCTCATCAGAGTGATGAGAGCACCTTATATTGCTGTCACAGCAGCATTCATTACGCTGCTGACATCCAGGGAGCAGGGGGATGAGTGCCTGGATGCACCGTATCCCCCCATGGAGCGGGTCCCGACGGACCTGCCCATACCCCAAGGTGAGTATTCGGACCATAAGACGCACACACATTTTTTCCCCCACTTTTTTGGGGGGGAAAAGTGCGTCTTATGGTCCGAAAAATACGGTA
>WWET01004726.1:82221-98038 GCA_011038615.1 Limnodynastes dumerilii | reverse complement strand
GTGTATTTTTTTTTTAGGATCGGAACTTTTTTTACGCAAGTTACATAGGATTTAGGCACCGAAGTCCATTAGGCACGGATTTCTAAATCGTACATAATGACATACTTACGGAGGGGCGTGCTTCCATACGAAGTAGTGACTGCAGGCCGGATACACAGATACGATTTTACTACTTTTTCCGTGTGTATTTTTAGGATCGGAACTTTTTTTACGCAAGTTACATAGGATTTAGGCACCGAAGTCCATTAGGCACGGATTTCTAAATCGTACATAATGACATACTTACGGAGGGGCGTGGCTGTCTTCCATACGTGCAAAGTTACATGAAAGTGGGTGGGGGAGGCATTTAAATAACCTTTTGAGGGTGTGGTTAGTAATGTACGCACGTACCTAAGCAACTTAGGCACCTAAATACGCCTGAGGAGTAAAGGGTGCCATATGGAGGTGTAAGTCACCAGAAATCTGTCCGCGTAGATAGATATTTTTTATTCAAGCTGCAAAGGCAGTGAAATGATGACATTAAGGCTGGAGCCTTAATAAACGAGTTTCTTAAGCAATACAAAAAAGCACTAAAAGCTCTGAGAAGAACAGAGTAGGACATCTTCCATGCATTTAGCATTCCATAGGCACTGTGGCTGCGGAGGGGGTGACTGCCTTCGAGAATCTAGATCTGTTGCATGTGCACATGAAGATTGTTGTTAAATGTGGTCCTGGTCCAGGACCAAAAATAGTTTTTGGGAGTTTCAGTAATAAAGTTTCAAAAGTCTCTTTTTAGTTTTTTGTTTAGGGAATTTTATAGACTTCATAGATTGTTAAAAAGATTACAGAAAAAAACTTTTCTTTATTTCTTATGTAAATACATATTTGTGTTTTATACTTCTTTAAGTGAATATAGCGAGAGTACATAAAAGCAGTCATTTCTGTAGGGGAGAAGGCAGAAGGCAACTGTAGAGATGCAGGTAACATCCACTGTTTGAGAGATAACATCCACTTATTGTCAGCTTAATCTCTTGTGAGAAACAATACATGCTGGATTCTATGATTGGATGACACTCCCTCCTCTTCTGCATTCTATTTTGATCTACACCTATACCTAATCACACACAGCAGCTTGATCTGCAGCAGTGTGTCTGTACTGACTTTACTCTATCCCCCACCATCCTTCTGTTAACACAGTCATCCCATGTAAACTACAATGGCACAGACTACATTAGTCTACTGCAGTCCTCCAGCAAGCCTCTTACATGGTAAATGCTGGGTCCCATCACTTAGCTTTCACTGTCCCTTTTCTAAAAAATATTTCCCATTCATTTTATGGTACAACACAGACACATGTATGTATATTCCAATCTCCCACCCACTGCTCACTACAGTAAATAAATTATGTGACATCACAGGTAGCATGCTACATTTTACTTGGCCCATGCGGAATGATTCTTTTGCATATGCGATTTGGGACAGTCTTGTCTAAATTGGGACAAACCTAATATTTGCATTGTGTGTTACCCTCAATCCCCAAACACTCTTACCCCAATAGTAGGAGGTAATATGCCAGAACACAAAAGAAAATCTGTGTGAATGAAACCAGCCATGTTGCTTCTCTCATGTAAAACCTGAGTACACACAAGGCTGTCAGTTGACATGTGTAGTACTACAAAAATTTTCAATCATTATATTGGGGCATATTTTACTAAATTGTAAAAAAATACCCTGTAATTTTCTCAGAAATCTCAGTCCCTTTGAAATTCAACTTTCTAAAAATAATAGCTAATGTAGAAATGCCATATACACTGCGTTTTGCCCTCCTAAGAAACTGACAAAACATATGACCTTTCAGAAAATCATCACACAATTCTCTATGGACAAATGAAAACTTCTAAATGTACAATTGTGTTGAGTAAGAGTTGGTGCTATCTACCTTTAGTAAAATATAAGTGCTAATATATACTCCAAGACATCAAAACTGTTACATACTTTATGCCATCTGTGTTAAAAGTGCTAATGCCAAAAGTGCCTTTTACCAAAAATAAATAAAGATGCTTCATCAAATATTCATAAGTAGTCTTTAAATTAATTTTTCAAATAAATATCAATAGTCACCAGTTCCACTCCATAGTCCACAAAATATATAACAGTTCAAAAAAAAATTGTTATTGGTAAATAGTTTGCCTTTAAAAAGAACACTAATTTGAAAAGTGTCAGTGGGTGCTACAGAAGGGGTGAGCTCTGGACACTGCTTGGGCCAGATTTACTGTGGGTTTGGAAAAGTACCTATAGCAACCAATCACATTCTAGCTCTCATTTTTTTTACATACTAGAGATTGTCAGCTAAAATCTGATTGGTCTATTGGGCTATGGGCAACATCTCCACTTCTCCAAACCCGCAGCTTAGTAAATCTGGTCCCTGGTGTAACTTGCTCCCTTTCCTGGGACTGAACATCAAATCAAGCTGCAATGTCCATCGGGACGTGGTATATTGCCTCACTCAATCCTGTGGGAATCTTTTTATATTTTTTATTCTATATGTCTTTGTCCTGTTTCATTTTTCAATAAAAGAAGGGTTTTTTTTATAGTTTTTTTTTTACAATGAACAGCACTAGGAAGAAAGCACTTCCTAACATGTGCTTTGTTTTGAGGAAGCAATAATCTTGAAAGAGGAAGAACACTATAAATAAAAGAACAATTATTTAATTTGGACCTCTGACACTTCAGGAACTTTCATAAAATAACAGTTAAATTATGAATGTAAGAATTGTAAGCTGATCTTTTGGAAAAGAAAGTGTTATCCACTAAAAAGAAGAAATAATGGAAATCTTCAAAATCATGAGATTAACTATTTACCAGTAATAATATTTTTTTTGCTGTTATATTATTTATGGACTAAGAATGAAAACTACTTATGAATTTAGGTGAAGCCTATTTATTTATTTTTGGTAATGGGCACTTGTGGCATTAGCACTTAAAACATAGATTTTACTAATGAAGGGTTGTTTATGAATTTTTGATGATTGGAATTATATTTATTTATTTTGCATAAGGGCACTTTCTGCACTAGCACTTTGAACAGATTGTACGAAGTATGTAACAGTTTTGATGTTTTGGATTATTTTTTAGTTATATTTCACTAGGGGTAGCTAGCAACCACTCTTATTCAACACAATTGTACATTTAGAATTCTAGGGGAAGTACAGTGACACTTCCTAGAGTAAGAAGCAGGCAGCTCTGCAAGGTGTTGTGCCATCCTATACAATATTAAATAAATGAAAATTTCTATTAAAAATGTCAAATACTTTCTGAGATATTGCCCCTCAAAAAACATTCCCCCTTAGAGAATGATAATGTGGTATCTGTGCGCAATGCGGAAATCTGCAATACCTTAAATAATTGCAATCCAATCACAGATATGGTCTAATCCTGTGCTCCTCAACCTTTTCTCATGTTCATCACACCTAAACCCTTCCCAGAATTCAGTGGCGCACCAAAAGCAAAATATACAAAAAAAGGCAGGAATTACAAAGTTGTTAATTGTTATTTTTTATTTCATAAATTTAACATCACAGCTAATTACTTTTTTTTTCTTATAACTAATTTAACTATGTTAGTTTGTCCACTGCAGTCCTCCGGCAAGCCTCTTACATATGGTAAATGCTGGGTCCCATCACTTAGCTCTCACTGTCCCTTTTTTAAAAAAAAGTCCCGTTCATTTTATGGTACAACATAGACACATGTATGTATATTCCAATCTCCCACCCACTGCTCACTACAGTAAATAAATTATGTGACATCACAGGTAGAATGCTACATTTTGATTGGCCCATGCGGAATGATCCTTTTGCATATGCGATTTGGGACAGTCTTGTCTAAATTGGGACAAACCTAATATTTGCATTGTGTGTTACCCTCAATCCCAAAACACCCTTACCCCAATAGTAGGAGGTAATATGCCAGAACACCAAAGAAAATCTGTGTGAATGAAACCAGCCATGTTGCTTCTCTCATGTAAAACCTGAGTACACCCAAGGCTGTCAGTTGACATGTGTAGTACTACAAAAATTTCCAATCATTATATTGGGGCATATTTTACTAAATTGTAAAAAAAACCCTGTAATTTTCTCAGAAATCTCAGTCCCTTCGAAATTCAACTTTCTAAAAATAATAGCTAATGTAGAAATGCCATGTACACTGCGTTTTGCCCTCCTAAGAAACTGACAAAACATATGAACTTTCAGAAAATCATCAGACAATTTTCTATGGACAAATGAAAACTTCTAAATGTACAATTGTGTTGAGTAAGAGTTGGTGCTATCTACCTTTAGTAAAATATAAGTGCTAATATATACTCCAAGACATCAAAACTGTTACATACTTTATGCCATCTGTGTTAAAAGTGCTAATGCCAAAAGTGCCTTTTACCAAAAATAAATAAAGATGCTTCATCAAATATTCATAAGTAGTCTTTAAATTAATTTTTCAAATAAATATCAATAGTCACCAGTTCCACTCCATAGTCCACAAAATATATAACAGTTCAAAAAAAAATTGTTATTGGTAAATAGTTTGCCTTTAAAAAGAACACTAATTTGAAAAGTGTCGGTGGGTTCTACAGAAGGGGTGAGCTCTGGACACTGCTTGGGCCAGATTTACTGTGGGTTTGGAAAAGAGCCTATAGCAACCAATCAGGTCTTCTGTCCTCTTGATAGGTGAATCCTGAAGGTCATATCATATTCTTTGTGCTTCATTGGATCCTAGTGGTTCTTTTTTCTCATGTACGGAGGTCAATCAACATAATGTACATGGGTGCCCAACCTAACTGGCAGGGTCAAATAAACTAACTCTGCATATTTAATATTACATATTATATATGTCTATAACCTGCTTACGCTATATACATTATTTTAACAAAATACAACATTGCTAATACAACATTAAACGCAGAGGAATTTAGCTGATTGAATCTTCCTGCAAATAAATCAGTTTTAATGGTTTGGTACCCATGTTATTTACTAAGTATACATAACTCCTACATGAAAATATATTAGTAAACTGGTTTAGTAATGTGTAGAATCATAATAGAAACAAAAGCCCGCGAAAGTACGCACATGCATGCAAGTGAGCGTGTATGAGTGCATGCAATGCGTTTATCTTTTCCCGCTCTTTGAGGCTCTTTGTTCTTTGCACCCACAATGATTAATATTGTTTGTGATAATATTTAGATGTTTCGATTTGTTTTTGACAGACCACCCTTTGATAGACCCAGAACTATTGCCCATAAATTTTCCCCCGTTGGATCATAAAACTAAATATCGTCGTTTACTTCCATGTGCTCAGCCACAGTCATAACCAACTATGTTTTCTTACTTCTGCATCTAATACACCATTAACACATTTTACACTTAGCACGATAACCATAATAACACCTATTAACAATATTATAAGCTTTATTATTCCAGTTGCTAGTGCTTTTGCCCAATCACCAAATCCTGAGAACCAATATACTGTGTTCAACCATGACACCCAACCTGCTATTTCAGTGGACAAGGACACTTTATGAGACCTATGGAATTCCCATTATATTTGAAGGATGTCATCCATCTTATGGTCTATAACTTTATGTCGGTCCCCAGTGTTATTGGTGATGTAGGTGCAACACTTAACTCCAAATTGTATAGCTAAAGTAGCACAATAAAAAATTTATATATCCCAAAGTACCGCGCCCCCCTCTAGCTGCAGTACCTCCACCTGGACGTTTTACCTCAAACCTCCTCAAATTAGATCTCCAACAAGTGGGGAGGTAAATCAAATAAAGAAAAAATACAGACAGGTGTGTGGTGTCCGCGCTAACAATGTTAATGGTACCTTCCAGTAGTCTTAATATATAATGTCCACTCTCTAGAAAGTCCACTTGATCTTCTTAATATTCTTCCCTTCCCATATGCAAGGACTCTGGATCGTAGTTTTTCTTAGGATCCTCTCCTCTTTCTCGTTCATCCAAAAACACAAAGAAAAAAACAACCAAACATGTGTGGCAACGTTTCACTAGATGCACCTAATTATCAGGTTTCCCAATTTCCTACTCACATTTGGTACTTCTTGTAATTTATGCTCTTATAGGTTTCTTTTCCTTTTTCAGGTTTTCTTTCAAGATTAGTTCCAATCGCCTCCTCTTCTTCCGGAGTTCAGGTAAAAAGACCGCATATATGCAATCTATGTATCGAAACGATACGCAGATTACGTACAATAGCTACTATGCATACACAGTAGCTATTGTTCCGTGAATTACGTCCATCTATGGAAGACGGACGTAGTTCAGGATCCAGCCCTTTGTTCTTAATATTGCCATTAAACCTTTCTAGTTTGTGGGTGATATGGGATATGTAGCTGGGTAAGCTTCAACCAAGTGTGAAAATAAATATGGGATATGTAGCTGGGTAAGCTTCAACCAAGTGTGAAAATAAATCAACACATACTTCAAATTCCAGCAGGGTGGTTACTGTATGAAGTCAATTTGTATTACCGGGAAAGAACCCTCTGTTGGCTGTTTATGGGATGGTTTGATTAGAATAGTCTTACTGACATTTTTCTTTAGGCATGTAAGACATGATCTGACTTTCTTATTTGCCATTCCAGAAAATCCTGGTGCACATCAATAAGATCTTACCAGTCTACTCATACCTCCCCTCCCTAGATGAGTCAAACCATGTTCTGCTTCAGCTGGGGCCGGGAGAAATGCTCTGGGAGCCACTGGTTTACCTTGTCTATCTTTCCAGAGCCCTGCGGGCTCTTGTTTGCATCCTATCGCCTTCCAGACAGCCTTTTCCTGTGGGGAACACAAATCTTTAATCTCTGTTAATATTTATATGCTAAGTTCCCCAAACACCATAACCTTGTTGATTTCAAAATTTTCTGATGGTGATGATGCAGCTGCTCTCTTTGCGGCTTCATCTGCTCTCTAATTATAAAGTGAAGCATCTCTATGTTTATGTATTATGAACCCTGCTGCACAACCAACAGCTGCAGTATAATACAGATCAAATGGTTTAGTATAATCTGGGATTCCAAGGACTGGGGCTGACATTAAACTTTTTTTTAAATCTGTAAAGGCTTGCTCTGACTCTTCTGTGTGTATCACAGATCAGGCTTAGAAGCTGAGATCAGCTCCTGTAATGATAGCACTAAGATGGAAAACCCAGCGATTCAGTTTCCACAATTTCCACACACTCCTATAAATGAAAGGACTTGCTGTTGGTTCTGCAGTAGTGTAATTTCTTGTATGGCTTTAATGCTGTCCTCAGTCAGATGTCGTAACCTCTTGGTAAGGCAGTGCCTTAAATACTTGACTTTGGTTTGATATGGTTGCAACTTTTCCTTAGATACCTTGTGTCCTGTTTGTGCGAGATGAAACAACAATTCTTTAGTATCAGACAGTTATGCTTCAAACAATTCAGAGCATAACAACAAATCATCAACATATTTTATCATTACTAGGTTTAAAAGATTGCAAGCAATCATGCAATGTCTGTGAGAAGATGCTAGGGCCATTCACAAAACCCTGGAGAAATTGAGTCCACATATATTGTACCCCTTTAAATGTGAATGCAAAAACATTAGGGTGTAGGGGAATAGAAAAGAAATCAGAACACAGATCGATAACAGTAAATAGGTCGCAGAAATTTGCATTAACATGACAGTTGGATTGGGCACTACAGGGAATTAGCTCTCTACCACCTTACTGATGTCAAATCTTGTACAAGTCTGTAGCCCCTCCCTCTACTTTTCTTAATCGGGAAGATTGGACTATTGGCTATACTAGAGGTGCGAGTTAAAATCCCCTGCTATAATAACTCTTACTTACTTTAAAGGATACTGGGGTATTTTTGGCGCTTGCCTACCACTTTCAATCCAGTGTCTTGTCCATTCTTGGTCCAAAGGAAACCTGATAACTGCGATAACATTTCCTCTACCTGTGTTGGGAACTGTCATGAACCAGTGGAAAGTACCAACTTAGGAGGAGTCTCTAACATGTCCTGCACCTCCTTAGCATGTGACCCTGGTATATCCAAGAATACACCATCAGGAGTACAATAAATTACACAACCCATCTTACACAACAAGTCCCATCCATTTAGATTGGTAGGAGGTCATTCTGAAAGCAGAAAAGAGTGTATGGTGTGTAAAGGACCTATGGTGACTTCCGTGGGTGTAGTCAGAGGATATAGCTGCACCTCCCCCGAGACTCCTACTGTGCATTTGTATTTCCTGGTTATGAGTAAATTAAGAGGAGAAGTTAGTACAGATCTGTCTGCTTCTGTGTCCTCAAGAAAAGTTTGATTAATGCCTGCAATTTTGACCTCTACATTAGGCTCTTTATTAGGGCTGCTAATCAATCCTATCTGCATGAGATCACAGGTATGACATGTCCCTTATTTACCCTTATTGACTTTGGGGACCTGATGTTTGGCCCTATAGGGCGTATGAGGTAGCATGATTTACCCTCATGTCCCCAGATCCACCATCACCCTCTTCTCTCCTAAATACCTCATTGGGTCTATATCTGCTATTGTCTCTGGTAGTCATTATTATTTCTATACCCCAAATGCCTTTTAAAGTCCATACAATCTGGTGATTTATGTCCTATTTTCCCACAACAAAAACATTTAACTTGAAATTTTGATGTCTCTATATTAAACCTTGTGTTATATGACTGATTTGAATGTCTCTGTGGTTGCAGGGCCTGTATACTAAGTGTTAAAAAAAAATTTAAATGTAAAGAATAAAAAAAAAGTTGCAGGGTGGTAGCGATCTTCACGAGGAGACGACGCAGATCCCATGCAGCCGCGAGGCTAACAGCGAGTACATCACTGCGACCATGGCAATGACCAGCAGCGCGGGAGTCCAGAGTCACTGCGGCATGTCCACAACCCCCCGTCTTCAGGAGTCCACATTGATGAGGATCTTTTCCACCCCAGTGAGGACCCTGATGATAGAGAAGGCTCTATAGGACACCCCAGAGGCACAGAGTCCTGTGCAGCCGACAACACCGTAAGAATACAGTTATATGCAAAGAGGCAAGCCATTTATATGTGAGTGCATTCATCCCTCCATCCCCTCCCTCTGTTTTACGGTACTTCACCATTGTGGTCCTATCTTTGTGTTTCCTCCCTCCCTGTGACACTAACAACCGAGGCCACCATCGACCTGCTTCCACATCATCACAGCCAAAGGAGAGGACTCCATACACCGCTAATGATTACATGCAAATTGACAAGACACCTAAGTGTGAGTGCTATACCTTGCATAACCCTTTTCTTTAAGATTGCAATACTACACATTTATTATTGAAGCACCATCAACAGTTTTTTGGACACCCTTGAACATTTATTCCTATTGATTCCTATTGAACATTTACACAGTACCGAGCGCTACCACCCTGCAACTTTTTTCTTCTTCTTTACATTGTAACTACTAGTGGCTATTGGGACACTAGAAGGGAGCAGCTGGCACTTCCCTTAATACCCAGACAGAGATTTCTTCGTAAAAGTTTTTCCTTTTTCTTGACTACGTTCCTTTCATGGGATACTGCGATTGATCTTAAACTAATCACATCAAGATCCTGCCACTCTGGTTCTGATATCTGGACCCTTTGTCTCACAGACTCCAGAAACCCATAAGAACCAAAACTGCCATCTCCCTGTGGTGTGGATTAGCTTTAATATCTGGTATGCCAGTGAACTTAGCCATCTCTGTTTAACCCTTTGGAAATAATCATCCACATCTTCACCATCTTTTTGTTTGATTGTAAAAACCTTTTGCCACTATACATGCCTAGGAAAATGGACACCTAATTGCTTGCAAATGTTTTCTGTGTTGGTCTGATTGTTGGCATCAGTTAGGGGTTTGTTATCTTATAGCTTGCAGGCTCTAAAGAAATCTGCAATATCAGTGCTAGCTGGGAGTCAAGCTCTAAGCAATACCCACCAATCTTTATTATTATTATTTATTTCCCAATTCCCTAATTTATTTTTGACATGTAGCCAAAACTTTACTAAGGTTTGGGAATTCCGCAATCATCATACGCAATTCCAAACGTGAGCAGGGAGCTAACATTGTAACAGTTTGTGTAGGTATAACCCTATTGCTATTTGCGATTCCGGTAGGAACACTAAGTGTGCGCACTGGATGCAATCCTATGCAACCCAAACAGTTCTTATGGTTAACAAATACGGATGGTATCAATTCCTCTTGGGAAACAGGATTTTTATATGTAATAGAAGCAAATAACATAAAAATCCTTCAATGAATTGGCAACACATTTTAGTATACTGTATTTTGGAAAAAGAAACAAGTGAAAATAGCACCATGCATGTTTTGCTACACTGACCTGATTAATGTGGAGAAGATGGGTACTTGAAAGCTATTGAACACTGAATCTTATTAACAAGTTCACACCAAAATTTAAAACAGTTTCCAGATTTAGAAATTGTGAAGTGCTTTTCCATGTGCTTCATTAGACAATAAACGGAATAGTTCCAGTGAGCAATCAATAGGAATTATCTATGTCTCTCTACCTCTCATTTTGTAATGTGAAAAGGCAGGGTCTACTATTCATCTTCACTGTTAGATTCAGTATTGGCAAATAATCTGTACTGAAGATTGTTAAACTGCAAAAGAGCAGAAACATTTCCTTCTGAATATTTATAGGTGTAATTAAAATGATTTACAATAACAGAAGGTTAGCTATAAAATCTAGGCTAAAACTTTAAAAGTCTAAGCACACCAGAGTTCTTAATAAGCCTGTGTATCAATGTCAGTTTTATAGGAAATAATAAGCCATCACTAGAGTGGAATTACAGTGATAAGTTGTAAACAGAATTTGTTTGAGGGTGAGTACTTTGGTTATTACCACACTCTGTTTAAACAAATTGACGTGACGTAAAATATATACTTGTGTTAAACTGGATCAAAATGTAGATAAGGTAAAGACACTGTTCATAAACTGTTGCTAAATGTGCATTTCTCATAATGCTCAGCCAACTCATATAAGATGTTAAATTGCCTCTGTAACTAAGTATTCCCAATGTTCATGTTATTGCTGGGGTGCGGGGGTTTTCTGATGCTTTAATCATTTTTATTAATTATTTCCTAATTTAAATAAGCACTGGGGTTTGTAGGTGTATTATTAAAGTTTCAATTACCTTTCTGTTCATGGCAAAGCAGTGATTACTTAACTATATATGCTGTGTTCAGTTCTGGAGGCCATATCTCCAGAAATACATAAATACATTAGAGACTGTGCAAAAAAGAGCAACTAAAATGGCCTGTGGCCTGTGTCACAATACATACCAAGAAAGGCTAGAGGAACTAAACATGTATAGCTTGTAGCAGAGCAGGGAGAGGGGGGATATGATAGCAGCTTTCACATATATCAAGGGTTGTGAACGGCTAGAGGAGAGTGGCATTTTTCGAAGGAAGAGGTGTAATAGAACACGAGGGCATGAATATAAACTGAAGGGTGGCAGGTAAAGAGAAATGTACAGAAAAATGACTTCACAGAAAGGGTGGTTAATAAGTGGTATAATCTCCTAGAACAGTATCACATATTGGGATCAAAATTGATCAAAAACAATGAAATCTAAATACTTAACCAATTTATGCCTATGCTAAAAAGAGGAGGTGTCTAGTCCATCCATTAAATGTAGATAAAATTATTTAATAGAATATATGAATTGATAAAAAAAAAAGTGATTTCTTTTCTAGATACATTATTCATTTGGTATAAAATTATATTGAAATAAAAGCTACAAGGTTGCATTTAACAAAAGCAAATTGAAACATAACAATCTATTAGCATATATCCTTAGTGATATTAACATGTGAATGAGACCAGTAACTCCAAATAGAAAAAGTGTGATTGCAACATACATAGATGACTACTTCAGACAAACATTATCCCATTTATTTCCATTCAAAAACAACAATCATAATACAATAAAATAACATGCAGCAGATACTCTTTTTCTGTCGTAACGAACAACTCCCTTTTCTCCTTCTTCCGCACTCTCCCCCGCATGCCTAAGTAAAAGGAGGGGATATTTTTACTTTTACTTTGGCACACGGGAGAGTGCAGGAAAAGAAGAAAGAGGAGTTGTTCGTTACAACAGAATAAGAGAATCTGCTGAATTAAAAACTTTCACATACATCACTAAGGACCTTAATTAGAAGAAATTATCACTGGACTCTGTATACTTACCTGGACTTCCCGGATATTTGTTTGGATATTGAAGACATCTATTATTTTTGGTTAATACATACTCTGAGTGCACTAAATTGTTCACACCATAGTTACCAACGTGCTAAAAGGGATTAATATCTATATATTGATTAATTATTCATCGATGCTTTTATTCATCTTAATGTTATAGCAATTTATTTACTTTATTTATTTATTTATTTATTTTTCATTCATTCATCTATTAATTGTAGCACTCTACTTATTGGATAGGAATAGGATTATTTAATAATATCCTACATAACAATATCTGCCATTGGTTCTAATTTTTAATTTAGGGTGCGACACTTTTTAAATTTTCTTTCACTGAAAAGTACATGCAGGTCAACTGTAATACCAAGTGAGAACTGAGTGAAGAACGTTATCTGGTTGATGAAGATGTTGTGTCTAAGTCTAATTTTAGGACAGAGATACCATTAGTCATCATATTGATAACTATTCATTAATATTAATCTTTCTTGGCAGAATTTTTAAAAAGCTGGACTGGCTGTAAATAAAGACATTTTTGAGTTCAATGTGTGTGTGTATGTGTGTTTTTGCTTTTAACCTCAAACTCACTTACAGTCACTGTAATTCTATCAAGTTATATGTACTTTGTAAATGCTACCAAGTCATCTGCAGTATGTTAATTGGATAACTGGGAATATGAATTACAAATGATGTGCTTAGTACTTTGAGTTCACATTAATTTTGCTTTCTTTTCATCTTTCTCACCATAATTATAAGCATATCCAATGTAGCAATTTCTTCCTTATTTACAAGCTAAAAGCATATTTCTAGTGAATCTTTTAATGCTAAAATACCTGCTTGTGGGAATGCACAGTAAATCATTGTTTCTTGTGTGTAATGGGCTAAATATCCGTCTTACTTGCTAAGTACCCATGAGGCAAGCATTTTAAATATTTGGCAGTGGATCTACTTTAACCCATCTGTCTTGAAAATTAAATTCAAGCTTTTGGGCATTTTGCAAATATACATATTTTGATTCTCTATTTAAAATGTAATTGTTTAGCTAAACAATGAAGTTTAGTAACACTATTTTAATAGTTTTAAAATAGATGTGATACTATTGTTTCTACATTTAAAGTGCACATAGCTGCGTAATATATTGGGATGGAAAATTGTATTTATATCTGGCTGGCAAGTTTTGGCATGAGAAACTAGCACACATACTTGGTCAATGAGCTACGACATATCCTTAATGATGGAATTAAAGAAAGACATCACAGATAAACACAACAAAGGGTAAAAACCATTCAGGAAACATTTCCCTCATAACAATGATTGTTTTTTTATAACCCTAAATAATTATGTAGTTGCTAGCAGCAATAAGTCAAATTATGGACAATCAATTATGTGAAATCCAAACATAAATGGCAGAATCAAAACATAAACATTTCATTTATTCTTGAGAGCAGTACTGTTTGAAACATTTATCATTTTTGTATTATAAGATACCTAATTAAATGGGTATCTTATAATACAAACTATTAGAGCTTTTTCAAATCACACACTGCTATTAAACCAGGCAGTAAATGACTGGAAAACATTGTTTTAAAGTAACATCCTTAAAAGTATCAAACAATAACAAAATAACAAACAAAAACTTATTTATTGAAGCAGGATTCTTAATTCCAATGAGGCAAAACAAAAAAAAAAAAAGTTGTTTAGATCAAACATGGTGATTAAATAATAAATTAATGATACAGCTTAAATATATTTAGGCACAACTTAAATATTGTGACATTTTAAATGAAGATACAGAATTTCACAACTCCTTTCAATGACCACAACCAGCAGTTATATAGCTGTTTCAGTGAAAAAAAGACAAAATATAACATTTATATCACTCGCCAAAGCTTCATTTTGGAATTGGACATTTTTATAAACTAAGAAATAGATGTACATTGCAGATTTTAGTCAGGAAATACATACATACATGAATAGATTTATTCTTTTTAGTATTTCTATCATGTACTGCACAGAAATATACAACTTTTTTTTTACCTTCCTCACATTAAGCCTCCCCATTATTAGAAATTGATGTACATAGATATAGCTCTTGATTCATTGGTTGCAGTATATTAATTTATTTTTTTCATTGCAAAGGTATCCTTACCCACTATAACAATAAGCAATTGCACTAGAATTACCCTTCTCTAATTTCCATCAATCCATTAACATATGTGATAGTAGATCAGAGTTTTGCACTACATTATGGTGTATCCTTTATACAAATACAATGAGAAAGTTGGCTGATTAGTGCAGCAGCAGTTCTGTTCCCTATGCTGCCTTCTAAATTCCTCTGCTTGCTCAGGGCTAAGTGAAAGACAGAGGGAATTTTCTTTCACACACAGCTCTACAGACCCAACAACCATTAAGCAGTCTAGGTAAAATAAATCAAGTTTAAAACAAACTGAATACCTTCTACAATACTGATTTTTTATTTATTTTTTAATGACTGAATAGCATACTTTTTTTTAGGGATTTGGGGGTATTTTTTTGCTTACCATCTTTAAATATATGCGTATTTACAGTACTACCTATCATGAGTTGCTACTGATGTAACTCTGGATAGGGTTTACTATACTGGTAGGATTTTCTATACTGTCCCCTGCATGTGCTTCCCTTGTACCTAAACTGTCCCTGATCCGTGATCCATAGTTTTTACACAGCAGAACCACAGGCACGTTATTGAAAATCCATGCATAGGAGCAGATGCATACACATGTAGAAACATCAGGAAGATGACAATACTGATGTTTTCAGAAATGAAGGCACTGTGTTTGATCCCTCTAAACCTGCCCTTGTGCATGTGTCCTATACAGAGTTCTGACAGTAGTAACTCTGGACAGGTAGATCTCAGAGCTGGTGCTATTAGGCAATCTTAGGCGATCACCTAGGATGGCAGACCTAGGCATTTGCATGAAGGAGGCTGTAAGACAGGGTGGGTATATGAAGCCGGTGGGTGTATATGAAAAAAGGGTGGGAAGTACATGTGGCAGCCTCCATTTCTCCCTATCAGTCTTGGTAAGGGAAGTTTCACTGCTGCAATGCAGGCCTTTTGGATGTTACTTTTGGAGGAGGAGGAGGAGGGGGATGCTGCAGCCTTGTTCCTCTTTGTCAGCCAGACAAGTCATCACTCTTCTTCTCTTATGTACACCCCTGGAGGCAGTGCACCTTGTTGCTGGTGGCAGGGCCAAGAATTAGTTACAAATATCTGCAGATATGTGATATAAGCCACCCGCCACTTACAAGGCTTCTCTGTTAGGTGGTCCTAACTCTAAACTTTAGAGTCCCAATTGTGCGTCACATATGAAATATCTTTCTGAACTAAGAGCTCACCTCTCATGAAGATCCCCAAGTCTCCAAAACAGCCACTCTGAGACCGCACCCCCTCTCAGCTGCAATCCCAGACATGCTTTAAAACATACATCCAAGATAGAGGTTGCTTCAAATCAGTTTATAAAGTAATTTATATTGCAGGTGCACAAGGCAAGGGAAATTTGCACAAAAAACAAACATGGCCTG
>WWET01004726.1:59042-81729 GCA_011038615.1 Limnodynastes dumerilii | reverse complement strand
ACTGATTGTATAATGCTTACGCTCAACAGAGCTATTTTAATATATAGCTTTTCTCTTTGAATTCCTTGAGGTTCATTGGGGGGAGGCAAACTTCACCTGGGGTGTCCAGAGCACCTACCCTTGTAGAACTGCTAAAGAGCTCTATTTGATTCAGGCAGTTAAGATTAGAGGTATAAGGAGTTTATTTATGTATTTATTTTAAGTTTAAATTATATCAGGCAAAGACCTCTGACTCACATTGTTCTACTGTTTCCACCTTTTAAGTCTAAAAAGGAAAATAATTACTATTTATAACCAGAAAAAGAACCCTGGGGGAGGCCAAGTTTTCACTCATTTGGCTTGTTACGCCCAATAAAGGGCCCCAAATCCAAGAAGTTTATTGTTAAATAGTTCTATAGTCACCAAACTGCAGACATGTAACATTGATCTAACTGATTTTTTTTTCTGAATTTAAGCTACCTTGTTATAGTGTAGTGTTCATAGAACAGAAAAGATTACATCATTGTAAATAACTCTCTGCAGAGGCAAGGAATATTATGGCAATTACATTTATAGCATCAATTGTTATTATTGTGCAAAGAAATGTAAAATTAAAATAACATCAGTGCATTACAATTGCAAATAAAGTAGGAAATTATCTCTATAGTTCTGTAGTCAGAAGATTTGTTTTTACCTGTATCCATGTATCCCATTTATGACAAACCATATCTCAGATTTTCACATTTAAAAATAAACCTAAAAACAAGGTACACATCTATTTTCTCATTTCAAAAAATTTTTTTCATTACATATACAACTGTAATGTTAAAAAATTATATATAGATATGTATTGTACCTTTCTACCATATCAGAATTTTCCTTCAATTACATCATATAAAATAAAGAAGAACACTACTACCTCCTAACCACTCACCCTAGGTCAAGAGGTTGTTCTTTTGGCCTACAGAAAACAATTGATATACAGACATAGTCGTATCCTGTTTTGTGGTAAATTGATGTTGTATAAACTCTGACTTCTGCATCGATCTCAGTGGAAACTCAAGACATACAATTCTATTTAAGACATTCCCACAAGTTACATGGATTTCCCCATTTTACTTTCCTTGATTTTCCACTAATAGACAGTTATTCTTTGGAAGTTCTATCACCAAAACCAAAATCAACCCAAAGGGCCAGATTTACTAAGCAGCGGGTTTGGAAATGTGGAGATGTTGCCCATAGCAACCTATCAGATTCAAGCTTACATTCTTTAGTATGTAATAGAAAAGTGAGAGCTAAAATCTGATTGGTTGCCATGAGGAACATGTCCACTTTTCCAAACCCGCAGTTTAGTAAATTTGGCCCCTAGAATTGTTATTGTAGAATTCATTTTGTGGCTTAACATTATACAGTGATATCAAACTAATTATATTGCATGGACAGTTTTCTGCTACAGAAAATCCGTATAAGCAAATATTACAATTTGCATATTTCAAATAGCCATTTTTAGCCTTTGCCTGTCACTATATGTTGTGTCAGGGGTATGAGTCATATTAATCTAGAAAACATGAGTCCATTGACTACATTTTGGTCCTCTTGTGTTTTACTTTTTAGTATAATAATGTGATATTTGGAAACCCACAATTTCTGGGGGAAAATGGCAATATTTTTATACAAATCTTTAAAGATATAATCTAAAACAATTTTATTTTGTGACATTCATTTTCTTATTGGTGAATTTAGTTTTTGTTGGTTGATTGCTTATTGTGCGTACTCATTCCCTGTACTGTGTGTTTTAAAATGCACTGCATGCAAATACACCACTTCAAACACTCTGGATCAGGTCCTAAGTGTCTTCTTGTTTATGACATATTTCAGTAGTGCTTTAGATATGTACATACACACAACTTTTCTTTCTTTGTATATACCTTTATCATAAGTATTCTGAAACTCTGATACCTATAAACTAAAGTATTCTATAAATTTCTACATCCAAATAAATGCACTTACCTAAAATATGATTGCACTGGAGGTGGTTTGCCGCTATGATAGCTAATTTTCAACGTCTCATATTGATCCAATGCAGCGGTGACAGTAGTGATTTTTTTCATTTGCTCCAGGTCAGAAAGCTAAAAGATTGCGAGTAATCAACATCCGATTGCTCCAACGGCTGCAGGAAACATTTTTCACTAAGCCTCACCCTAACCCTCCCTTCTATCAACCTAACCTTAACCCTCCATGTCCCACAGCCTAACCCCAATTTACCTTCCTATCTAACCCACAGCCTAACTCTAACTAAATCTAACTAAAACTAACTATCTAACCCGCAGCCTAACTCTAACCTTCCCCTTCTATCAGTTAACCGCAGCCCGCCAGTGAGAGCACAATTCGCTATCGGGAACAAGTACCTAGTCGAAATAGGGCCATTCACCATAGCACCAATTCTCAAAAGGAATCTTCCTTATTCACACCACTTTGGCACAGAAACAGCCACAATTACGCTGTTGGCTGTATCAGTGCTAAAAATCAGCTATCACAGTGCAACTACATTCCGATTGCACCAAGGCAACTACCTTGACAATGCCTTGAAAATCGTATGCGAAAAGAAAATGTGTTAAGTAAATGATACATGTATGAATAATTACTGCAGCAGTAGCAGTGTTACCTGGAAACATAGGACTGGATCCAGACCTCCATACATTGGGTTACTTATGGAAGCCTCTTATGTAAGTAATCCTAACTGTAACATCTGCACATGTGTGCTCTGTGGATCTCCTGGCATATGGCATGCAATTCCGTACACTAGGATATCTGGACTACAAGGAGACGCATCTCCTCTGCTGCCTAAACTCTGCAATGTGGCAATGTGGGCAGGGGGTTCCATTTAAATTATACATTAAGGATTGGCTTAAAGACTTCTGTACAGCACTAAACTGCACAGGAGACTTAAGTTAGTCTATTTCAGAGTAAGTGCTGCAAATAAACACAAAAGAAAAAGAAGATTGAATATTGGTGCACAATATTCAATCTTCTTTTTCTTTTTGTGATTGATTGTTTGATCCATAGATTGTCAGTAGCACCCCTCCTACATTATTAGAGTAGTTAGGAGCTTATTTAGCATTATGAATTAAAACCTGTGTGATTTTTTTTCAAATTCTAGGTGCTACAAAGTCTGAAAGTGAGAGGGGAGTGACAGACATTCAGACCTCCACGAGTCTTCCATACATCTGGATCCAGCCCATAATCATTTAAATGGGAAGAATATATCAATGGTTTAAATCTCATATATGCAAATATTTCAATTATGTTTCTGAAAATCATGAAACATCAAAATCACATAACAGAATCACCAAAGATATAAAAAGCTATTCCATATATTTAAATATACAGATAAAACAGATCAAGAGGAAGTTCATTCTAACCTGAGAATAGATAATATAAATGGATATAGATCGCTGGTCCTAATCATAGCAAATCATGGGGATGCTTCATTCCCTATGGTGCCCTATCTGCCCCTTATACAGCTGTATCAATAACTATTCTTAAGTTATGAATACAGCTTGATTACTATGGCATTGGTGCACTGTGTTTTGACAGTATTCTCTTCACAATCATTTGATCAATGAAGGGTGCTTTTTCACCAGTTTCAGTTACACACCCCTTATCTGGATTGGGATTTAAACGTATTACATTTATGTAAGGGGGTGAATGCATGCTAACCTAAGTTGTGAATTTGCATATTCAGGAATTGTTGTTAAATACATTATAACCATGAAATGAGCTGATGATGGTGCAAATGTAAAAAAAAATCCTCAGAGAATACATTTGACACCACTTGGACTTGAACTTGGACATGGTGCATTAAACTATTCAAAATTAATTTTGTCTGAACATAGAGAATAATAGACCTTCAGTTCAAGGTTTCTGGTTGCAATAATTTACTCTGGAAATATACTTCTAATGGCTAGTAATAAATGAAGGGAAACTCTAGAACCTTATTAAATACATTCAGCAGCTAGAAGATTTTTGAATTCCACATAACTGATTTGCCTAGAAAGTTACATTTCCATTATAAGTATTATTATGATTATTATGATGATGAGTATTATTATTATTATTATTATTATTATTATTATTATCATCATTATTATTATTATTATCATTATCATCATTATTATTAGTATTAGTATTATTAGTATTATTGTTATATTTTGCCTATATTTATTTTTGATTGCATGTATACTTTTTACCATAGTAGATGTATAAAAACATTGCACTTTACCATTTTACTGTTATGATTTAATGTGAAGGACCTTGTTAATAAAATTGTAGTATTTAAAAGTAATATAAAATTATTTTCTCAAAATGGTGAAATAACCTGTCATTTTTTACACATCTCTCATACAGGGAAACCTATGTGGTGTAAGTATGTAGCTGCACTCAGCTATGCTGTAGATGACATTAGAAAAAAAAACTAAAACAATACTAACTTATCTATGGCCTGTAATAGTCTTATTTGTCAAGTTAATATTAAAATGTTAAAGTATTTAATTGTTTGTGTATAAAAGACCCAGTAACTCTAGTCAGCCATTGAACTCTGAAGCATTGGTGGTCAGGAGGGACCTTGGCTATTTAAATTTGATTGCAAAGCAGGGGTGTTTTAAGAAGTGAAGGGGCCCTTATGCAAGATTTGTACATGCCCCCCCCCCCATCTCCTAAGGTCTCCATTACCCCATGCGTATTTTGGTGCAGAGTGTGTGCCACGAGTTAGCAGATACACCCTGATAAATCAATGTTGCAAAGTATATGTGCATGTAGCTTCTAGCTGCTTTTACAAACCATAATTCAATACAATTCTAAGGCCAAAAGTTAGGAGTCAATTATATGATTTCTTGCTTTTGGCTGCAATCTTTGCACAAGAAAGCTGTAATTCGCCTAACAGCAAATCATATCTCTTTACCAATTAAGACAGGTACAATAATCAGACGATCAAAAATAGATGCAGAAACTTAGGTGTGAGTCTAAACTGTCAAAATATTTATTATTCTAATGAAGTAAGACTAAGATCTGTCTTTAAAGATCTGAGTTATTTTAGAAATGTATCTTATAATTTGCTGGCAAGAAAGCACAGCATCCATTAATGCTGACCCAGCACAGCAATTAGTACAAATTATTGGGAGGCCCTAGACCAGTGATGGCTAACCTGTGACACTCCAGGTGTTGTGAAACTACGAGTCCCAGCATGCCTTAACTGCAAAAGCATAGTGGATACCTGAAAAAGCATGATGGGAATTGTAGTTTCACAACATCTAGAGTGTCACAAGTTAGCCAACACTGCCCTAGACCAAAGTCCAACATGTTCTGGCACAACATAAGACATACAGCCGCATTATGAAGTGATTGCTTGTGACCACCCAGCGACGGCCTCCTCTATCTGTGGATACTGACCATCGTGCCTTCCTATCACCAAGATAAACTAAATAAAATGTGCAAATAAAATCAACTTACAGAACACATATTTAAAGTGTTGAGAGGGTGGAAATCTTGAAAGAAAAATTAGATCTATATCCCTCTTCCCCAATCTAAAAATACACTTGCAACCCATACTTTCCATTGCAATCTAATTGGTCCATATACCCTACCTCTGCCCTTCTAATCCACAATTATTTTAACCCTTTCTCAAATGGATAATAAATACCATTTCCTCTTCATTTCAAGATAACGAGAAATGAGAAAAAATACACAGTGCAATAAAGGAATGAAAACAGGTACTCCAGTGTACTCCTGATCAGTTATGTCACTTAGACAAGAAGCTTAATTTTTTATATTAAGGAAACTTCTGTTATGATTGGTTGAAAGAATCAACCAAACATTTAAAATAAAGTCAGAATTTTTCAGCTTTGTACTTTTGTCAGCTGATCCAGATCTATGCCGATGCGCTGTGCTTAGTAAAGCACAGCGTGTCGGCAGGTACTTCCCCTGACACTCCCCCCTGTCCCAGCGTATTTTCCCTTGCTTACGCCGGCTGAAGGGAAAATACGCTCGGACAGGAGCTTGTTAACTAAAACCCCTCCCTCCCTCCCTCATTAAACCTCCCTCCCCCCGCCTACCTACACTAACATTTGAGGGATGCCCCCTCAGACGTTACTACGCTGAAACTACGGATGCCCGATCCTAGATCGTTACGCCAGCCAACATCTGGCCGGCACATGCACAGATTTGCATTTCAGCTGATCTAATGCTTACGCTGGCGTGTTACTGCCAGGCAGCGTAGGTCTGGATCAGGCCCCTTGTTTCAGTTTTATATTACATTTTAGGAATAAGTTAATAGAACCTATTCGTTCTATTAAGTTAATAGATACTATTAATTTAATAGATACTACTAGTTAATAGATATATTTGCAACTAATATATATATATTAATTATTTTATTTATTAGTGGAGGTGTTTATGAGCTTTAGTAATTTATTTGCATTTTTTCAATTTAAGAAAGTTGGAGGTACCTCATCTTATAGCAAATGCCTTTATTGATATTTGGCTATTATAATAAAATAACCAACTACTATTTACCAAATAAATATATAAATGTAAGAAAAGTAAATGATAGCATTATTTATAGCATATGTATTAGGATTTAAATCATATGTAGTCAGATCATAAATGTGCTCTTTGACATAGTTAGTCACAAACAAAAAATAAACACATACACAACATTTAAATGTGGCTAGCAAATAATTATAATAAAAGCATTTTTGAAGGAAAGAAAAAAACAAAAACAAAGAAAAAACAGAGAGGTTTGTGGTATATTTAGTTTCAAAAGCTTCAATTTAAAATAGTTAAATATATCTAATTCTATTGTTTTCCTGGCAATAATTAAAACTGTTAATGTAATAAAATGATGGAACAATAATAGTTCTCATTAAGTTTAGTTCCAGTAGCAGCCTTTTAAAATAATGTAGGCCAAAATGGTATAATTAAAAATAAACACATAATTACATGTACACTGACAAAGTTTCTCTAATGCTTTTTGATAATTATAGTTTTCATATTTTGAAAAAAGACACTAAAGCAACTGTACCAATATCAGTTCTGAACAGTCACAACAAACTGGTTCTTTTTTGACCAGCTGGCTGTCTTTTTTCTTTTAAAAAAACACTTAAATTTTTGTTTAGACAGTGTCTATGTAGTTTAGGTAATGTCGATTTAATTGGTACCTTATAATACATTCCCTATTAAGATGCACCTCTTATGGAGTAATCATAGTTGCTGACTCTCCCAAAATGTCCGGGAGTCTCCCGAAATTCGGGCAGTTCTCCTGGTATCCCAGGACAGCCAGCAAATCTACCACAAGGGACTTGAAGCTCGTGGTTTCCATGAAACCACAGCCTCCAGTTCTACCCTCCAGGGAGGGACTTGATGATGCAAATTGTCATCAAGCCCCACCCCCATCCCTATGAAACCCTGAAAGGGGTAATTGATAGTCAATTGACGGGGCTTAATGATGTGATTTGCATAAATTGCACTGTTAAGCCCCTCCCCCTGCCTGCATCTATGGCTTTCCTCTGGAATCTCCTGGAGGGAAGCTTTTAAAACTCGGCAACCCTGAGAGTAATGTTTTCTACATATAGGTTTAGGGTTTATTGAAGTCTGTGTTTAGTTAGATTTTACCAGCAGGTGGGGAATAAACCTACTTTATAATATTTTTAGCATTTAGTGTTTGTTGAGATAGTGGGCACTATGTACAGTTGTGCACATGCAGAAGATTTTAGTGTAAGCAAATTGTTTTTTTTTAGCATTGCACATGCCCAGAAAACGTACAAATCCTTGCAGTGATGAATTTCACACATTTGGAAACATGCCACTTTATATTCACTGGACAGTATGGGGAGCTCCAATGATACTGAGGATGTGCAAGTTATTGTTGTCTTGCATCTGTCCGACCCTGGTGCAAATATGTATGAATATATTAGAGATGCTGGATGGCCGTTACAAAATATATATGCAAATGCATACTTTTACAGATAGAAATAGGCACAACTCTACACAAGGCCTAGTTTGAGCATCAGTTAATTGATTGTGTATAACATTTATCATTTACTTGACAAATATTTGCCACTAATTTAACAGCTAATAAGTCAACTATTTGATTTTTTTCAAGAGCATAAGACATTTATTAAAAAAGCCCTTAACAGTTCCCTACTAAATAACCTGGAAACTTAGACTGAACAAAAACAAGGTCACAGCTTCATTGAAACATGTAAATGTATATTTGGTCTGCTGACAAAGAAAGCACTTACCATTCATTTTAAGCCAAACATCATACTTTATCATAAACAAGGGGTGACGGCAGTGACAGAAGACAGAAGAAGCTAGTGGTAGTCTCAGACGCCAAACTATGACTCCTTCTAACTCCACCACCACTGACATGAATGAGAGTCATCCTGTCATAAGACCTTTACAGTGGGTTTGCTTGGTGGCACCCAGGGTACACCAGCAGCACAGCCTGAAATTCTGCCCCTTATTGCCATATATGTGGTCCTCTACCTTCCCCTGTTTTCCAATGGTTCCCCTTTAGCTGCTGAATCCAGGGCTTTCCTGTACTGATGTACCCATGTCATCAAGAAAGCAAAACTTAGAGAAATCAAATATGTTTTCTTATTCCAAAAGAAAACCTTTGGTTTAGGTGGAAAATTCGACAGTTATAGGTGACAATTAATCTCTGCTGCTAACCATATATAACCTCTGGCTCCTTTTTATTTTCTCATTCACTAACTTTTTCTAATTGGTGCTTAAAAAATATTGTGTGGCCCCCTGCAGACATATTTTATTAGCCCTATTTGTGCCTGAATATAATCACAAATTGGGCACTTACAGTATGTGCCTTCATTCTTGCCTAGCCCTGATTTTTATGTATATATATATATGGATAACACCTATTTCTATAACAGCAATTAAAACACTGACGTGCATATTTTTAGGTACGTTTTAACTGCGCATGCGAAGTTACTTTGTTTAGTAAGTTACGTAGAAGATAAGCATGTATGTGCTTTAGGCACGGGCATGTGAATCGCACTTAGGGACATACGTACGAAGGGCGGGGTTGAAATACCTACTTGAAAGCTTCCATGAAAGTGGGTGGAGGCAGGCATTTAAATGAACGTTTAAGGACGAGGTTATAAAGAATTGCATGCACGGAAGACATATACGCACGTAAGTACACACGTAAAGAACAGAGTGGTCTATGAAGGTGTAAGTCTACAATTGCATGGCCAGGAGAGGGGAGTGTTGTGGGTGTTGGTGAGTGTTGCCTTGCTACATACGTGCATAAAAACACGCACATAGTAAATACGAATCTGTGAATACGGCCCTAAGAGTGACCTTCCTATCCTAACCCATCATGGCCCATAAAAGGGTGGGTCTCCACTAAGAATTACCCTATTTTGAAAAGGTCGTTCACTCACAGCCAGTTCGAAAACTGGCTGGTAAATCAATTGCTTCTGCCTCTATCCCTTGAGCACCGAAGATGGAGCTCCAAAAGGTAAGTATAAATTTTACCCAATCCTTTTTCCTAATCATTACCCTAACAATACCCTTCCATGACCCTAACTCAACCTTCCCCTCAGCCTAAGCCTAAGACCCTTCTCCCCATAGCCTAACCCTAAAACTCCCCTTCCCACAGCCTAACCATAAGACTCCCCACCCCACAGCCTGACCCTAAGTCTACTATCCCCGCAGTTTAAGCCTAGACTCCCCTCCCCACAGCCTGACTCTAACCCTCCCCTTCCATGACCCTAACTTTCCCTTCCCCAGAGCCTAACACTAACCCTCCCCCAACTCTAACAGTCACCGGAGAGGTTACTCCAGTGTGTGTGTGACAGGTCCAGCGGGTTCCAGGTTCCAAAAAGTAATGGGTATGTCGATTGGCATACTTAGCAATTAAAAAAAAAATTCTGAAATGGCAGTTTTTTTCGAAATCGAGAGACAAAAAATGGAATTCGGCTGCCTCTATTTCTAAATCAGGCATTACTGCTTAGAAACAGACAACGGGGTTGGAGACCACTCCACACTGGTGTGGAAAAAAAATAAACTATTTGATAATGACATTTGTGCAGTAATTGTTGGTATTGGTATGTACTGTTGGTCAAAACATTTAAAGATTCTTACATAACGTTCTAAGGTGTGAAGGAAGGGTTAAATTTAACTTTAATAGAGAGTATTGGAGAAAAAACTGAGGCACTTTGGGTAACCATAGAAACCCAGGGGGGTATTCTTCTTACTGGAGTCATATATAGGCTACCAGGGCAAGATGAGGAAATAGACAATGTCCTATTGCAAGACATTGCTAAAATGGCATTAAAAGGGGAAGTAATAATCATGGGAGATTTTAATCTACCTGATGTAAACTGGGGTGAGTCTTCAGCAAGCTCCACTAGAAGCGGGGATATTGTAATTTCATTACAGGTAGTGTCCCTCAAGCAACTGGTGAGAGAGCCCACTCGCAAAGAGGTCATCTTGGATTTGGTAATTACAAATGGTGACAAAATCTCAGAAGTAAGTGTGGGTGAGAACCTAGGATCCAGTGATCATCAAGCAGTATGATTTAGTATAATGACTGAGAGAGATACACACAAAGACAAGGGTGCTCGATTTTAAGAAGTTGGATTTTGTGGAAATGTGTAAGTGATTCTTTGGCAGAGGTGAGGCACATAAAAAAAAAGTACAGGAGCAGGAGAAAATTTAAAAAAATGAATTATTAATAGCAACAGACTTCTGTATAAGAAAGGTTAGTAAAAACCTCTGAAAAAGAAAGCCAATGTGGTTTACAATAGAGGTAGCAAGTATAGTGAAAGCAAAAAAGATGGCCTTTTGGAATTTTAAGCAAAATAAGGATGACAGGGAGGAGTATTGTGTAAAGCAGAAGAAGGCTAAAAAGGTTATCAGGGCAGCAAAAGCACAAACTGAGGAGAAACTTGCCCTTAGTACAAAAAGGGGACAAAAGCTTTTTTCGGCATAATAAATGAAAGGCGATATACTAAAGAGAGTATAGTAAGGTTTAAAACTAAGAGTGGAAATATTGTTGAGGGAGGCCTGTGGCAGATCATCCAAACAAGTATTTCTGTTTAATATTCACAAAAGAAAGAGAGGGGAAGGGACAACTTTTAAATGGTATGACTATTAATACAAAGGAGGCAATTACTACTGCTTTCACTGAGAAGCAGGTATTTCAAAGCTGAAAGTGGACAAATCAATGGGGCCAGATGGGATACATCTTAGGATACTAAAACAGTTTAGAGAGGTGCTGGCAAAACCATTAACTAAATTATTCAACCAGTCACTAATAACTGGGATGATTCCAGAGGACTGAAAAATAGCAAATGTAGTCCCTCTGCATAAAAGTGTCAGTAGGGAAGAAGCCGCAAACTACTGACCAGTGAGTCTAAAATCAATAGTAGGAAAAGTAATAGAAACACTGTTAAAGGAACAATTTGTACAGTATCTTAAATCTAGTAACTTACAGGATCCTAAGCAGCATGGATTCACTGGGGGAAGATCATGTCAAACAAATCTTACTGAATTTTTTGACTGGGTCAGTAAAGTATTAGATAGAGGGGGGGCTGTAAGCATAGCTTACCTAGATTTTAGTAAGGCTTTTGACACTGTGCCACATCGCAGACTGTTAAATAAGCTGGAAACTTTGGGATTGGACTTGAAGATAGTTTCATGGATACAATCTTGGTTACAGGATAGACAACAGAGGGTTGTAGTAAATGGAATCCCTTCTGGGGATGGTAAGGTAACCAGTGGAGTACCCAAGGGTTCTGTACTTGGACCAGTGCTATTTAATATTTTTATAGGTGATATTGCCTGTGGTATCAAGTTGAAAATGTGCCTTTTTGCAGATAACACAAAGATATGTAACAGGGTAGACACACCAGGAGGGGTACACAAAATGAGGGATGATCTAGATGGTCAAGAGTGTGACAACTGCAGTTTAATGCCAAAAAATTGAAAATCATGCACTTGAGGCACAAAAACCCAAAAGCTCAATATCTCCTTAGTGGTACTACATTAGAAACTACTGAGGAGGAAAGGGATCTTGGAATCATTATTTCATGTGACTTAAAGGTAGCCAAGCAATGTAACAAAGCAATGAGAAAGGCAAGTAAATGCTTGGTTGCATAGGGAGAGGAATTAGTAGCAGAAAGAGGGAAGTAGTGATGCCCCTTTATAGATCGTTGGTACGACCTCACCTAGAATACTGTATTCAGTTCTGGAGGCCATATCTCCAGAAAGACATAAATATATTAGAGACTGTGTAAAGAAAAGCAACTAAAATGGTACATGACCTGTGTCACAAAACATACCAAGAAAGGCTAGAGGAACTAAACATGTATAGCTTGGAGCAGAGAAGAGAGAGGGGGGATATGGTAGCAGCTTTCAAATATATCATAGGTTGTGACCGGCTAGAGGAGGGTGGCATTTTTCAAAGAAAGAGGTGTAATAGAATGTGGGGTCATGCATTTAAACTGGAGGGTGGTAGATGCAAAGGAAATGTGCATAAAAATTACTTCACTGAAAGGGTGATAGATAAGTGAGATAGCCTCCCATCTGAGGTGGTTGAGGCTAACACAGTAGAACAGTTTAAACATGCTTGGGATAAATATAAGGATATCCTAAATCTCAAACTAAATTAAGGGTAGAGCCTAGGGTCAGTATAATTTTAAATAAACAACTGGGCAGACTGGATGGTCACTTTCTATGTTTCTCTGTAATACAAGGTTTATGAATAAAAAATCAAAACAAATCTTGTTGTAGTTTTATGTTTAATGTCATGAAGCAAACAGTTTCCACACCAACTAAAGAATAAGTGCTAAGAGAAACTGTTCATTTTAGGATGCTAATGTATGATAGTCCCTCAAATTTACTATACACTTCTTATTGCAGTCACCAAGACTGGTTCAAAGATGAGAATTATTATTTTTCTTTTTACAAAAAGGAGGACTTAACTAATTTAATTCATGATACATTGATGAGTTTAAGTGGACTGGATCATTGCAGAGTTTTTATTTTATTCCTGTGGTAAATGTTTTCCTGTGTCTAGTAGTCATTAGTTTGCCATAGCTTTTAGCAGGCTGCGAGTATCAAAAACTCAGACCTCACACAGATTTAAGCCACATCTTCCAGTTTAGACACTGGTCTTAAGATCAGTGTAGCTTTGAATTTCAGCTGCTGTTCTTGCTCAAAGTGATTGGGAAACACAAACAATTTCACCTGCGGCTGACAGCACCTATCAGTTAAGCTGCAAAGGATGACGCCTGAGGGCCTTTCCAATTGTGCTAGATAATGATGTATAGCATCTTATGCCCTTCAAAGTATAATAAACTTTGTACTGGAGTTTGATGTTAAAGCACTTTCTACTTATCCAGCCTGTGGAGCTTGACCCATTCCAGCTAACAAATTCATTATACTTGTTTTGCCAAACTTTGATATAGAAAAAGTAGTTTATGATGTAAGTTGCCTCAGTTTAAATATTTTGGTTTTGATTGCTTGTTATAAAATAAATGGTTTGTTTCATTTTTATCGTTTCTCCTCTGTGAGTGACTTCTCTGTCACTCCCCTCTCTCATGTGGAGTTTGCGGCAGTTATGCTGCCATAAGCTTACCTTAAGTGTCCCTTGTGCATCAGTGGTCTGTCCGACTGAACACTGAACTATTAAAACCAGCCCACACTGTAAAAGTTCACATGTTAACCCCCACCACCCTATGGAGTTTAAGCAGGTGGAGAGCATTGATCGCCCTTTGTTCTGTACACTAATAGATTCGTCCAACAGGACGGATCTCTTAGCATACAGAACAAAGCTTTGTTTAAAATTCATTTCTGCTGAAGAAAAATCAAATAGTAATCTTTTTGTTATGCCAGACTAGCAGTGGAATGCTGCTACTATCCTCTGGCATTGCTGTAAATAATGTAAAAAAATAAATAAACATTAGTTAAATACACAATGAACTGACAAAGGCCGCTGCAGTACTACCCGAAGCCTCTGCACATACAGCTCAGTCTCCGTCTGCACTTTTCCCCCATGTTCTATCTAGAGTAGCATGTTTTAATGGAAAATCCGGATCTGATGTACACCGCTTACACAAAAGCTCTGGATCAGGTCCACTTTGTGCACACCTTTTCTGGAGAATAAAGTCATTAAAGGTTGCCCATAAATTGTAAAATTGTTGTAAGATTTATAAATAAAACACACTTATATGCTCCCATCTTGTTTTATTTTCTGCTTTTTTTCTACAGCTGTGTCTGATGTCAAATCAAACGTGTGATGTGGGTGCTAAAAGATTTGTAATAGAATTGGGTGATTTATACCTCTCCGGTGACATAGCCGCAATGTTTTCATTGTGCCTAGAGGTTGCGGGGAATAGAGTCGGCCCCTTAATGTCCACACTCACCACCTCACTGATACTCTCAAAGATCCACTTTAGTTCTGCTGACGTTCTAACATTGTAATTAAAAATAGTAATAATAATTAAGTCTTTCTTAAAATCCCTCAATCATCTTATTTTCTTATAAAAACATGTTTTTCCAATTTCAATCCAGGGAATCCACATTCTTTAGCCATAAAGAGTATTTTATCTACCACGATCAATGACATTTAATTGCCTTTGAAAATAAAATCTAGTCTAATGTTTGTCTTCTCATTGTCCTAGTTACTTTGACTTACCTAACATCTTAGGGGCTTCTGCTAAAACTGATTGCTTTAGGAAATTCTTATTGAGAACTTAATTACCCAATTAACTATTGTAGATACTGATATAACAAGCTTACACACTATAAGTTATGATTACATATCTATTTGTAATTCCACATAAGCACCATATGTCCTTCCCACCCTTCTCTACATAATATTTCATATTGTGTTTTTCGTTCTTTTATCAACACTGTCTTAACATTAAAATATATTTTCTTGCGTTTCTAAAATGAATATTAAAAAACACAGCAGGGGCTACTGTTGAATAAATCAATAGACTTTTATCAATAGGCTTTCATTTGTTTTAACTCTGGATGCTCAGCAGGTATTTGAAAATTACAAGCACTCATAGTTTTGGGACTAGCTGTGAAGTTATGGTTGTGTTACCTCCCAGTGGATGAAAATTATAGGGTAGGACATGGGAAGTCTGTCATCAGCCAGGAATTATTTGTATAACAAAACTGAAAGATGTGAGCAAAAAAGGTATTTTAAGTCAAAGTGTTTTTTGTCACAGTAGATAAATCACACAGCACCTACACTTTTTGTACATGACATTTCTGTGATTGGCAGTTCTTTGGCACCATTAAATGCTACTCTGATTCCCTAGTATACAGCACTTGAAAAAGAGGAAAAGCAGCGCATTCAATGCCTGAGAAAAATTACAACTTTACAGGATTATAGTGTTATAGAATGTTCTATAGATTCATTCAAACAGTACAGCAACTTCTTTTAGAATGAAATAACCTCTAAAGTATATGCTGCATTATTCTATAACTATTACAATTGCAAATTTGAATAATATGTTTTTAATTGCCTGCCAGTTCTGTATAAATCACTGTTATCAGTGCATTTATATTTTTCATAAAGCATTCCTGTATGCAATTCATAGCAATTCAAAGTAAGAGAATAGTAACATAAAACAAAATGCAAGGAATAGAATTGAATTTATGGAAAAATAAAAACTTATGTAATGAGAAGGATATAAGTGCATGGGCACAAAGAGTGTTGATGTAAATATTCAGAAACTTACAAATTATGGTCAATGGATTTGATCCAATACCGTACATCATGAAAATAATGGATCAATTATTAAATGATCCGATTACTAAACTAAGGGCCGGATTTACTAAACTACAATAAAAGTGGAGATGTTGCAACCATTACGACTCTAGCTCTCCTTTTCCTATTATATACTAGAAAATGTCAGCTAGAATCTGATTGATTGCTACGGGTAATGTCTCCATATTTCCATTTCTGCAGTTTAGTAAATCTAGCCCTAAAGCTGGCCATACAGCTGGCCTAAAGCGATTAACAACCCGATCTTGCAATTATTGCATTATCAGTCGAACTATTGTTGAAGTGTATAGTAACGATTTTGTTCGCCGATCATTCAATAATCATCTAAGAACCTCTTTTGAAAGATTATCTTTTGACATGTTTGATTTAAATTGGGCCAAAGCAGGCAATAAAATGTAATATCGCACAGTGTATGGGCATTTCACTGTAATTGTGAAATCTCTGCTGATAAAGGACCGGATTTAGAGATACGGTGTGAGTTAGGTGTGGACAGACCCGCCCCTAACTCACCCGTCCTGCCCTCATCCCTCCCCCCTTTTTAGGTACCTTAAGGCACTTACGAGTGCGACCTTAACTATCTATGCAATATCCGCACGGACATTGCTGCTAACCGCCTGCCCTCTGCCCTCCACAGCTAATCTAAATACACCCCCCTCCCACTTTTACCGAAACCCTCCCCGAGGCGGCATTATGCTACCTCTTTTTACCTAAAATACTCGCCCGGAGGCAATCTACGTGCTGAACTGGTACGTAGATTGCGTAAAAAATTATATACTACGCATGTGCAGTAGGTTCTTTACTAAAGATATGCACCTAAGAAGCGACTGCTTCTTACATCTAAATCAGGCTGGTGACATTAGTAAATGAAATGAAGATTATCGGCAGGTGTATGGGCAAATGTGATTTTTTTTTAGGGACAATAAAAGTAACATAGAAACATAGAAAGGGACGGCAGATAAGAGCCACATGGCCCATCTAGTCTGCCCATTTGTTTATTGAAAACTATACTGACCCTAGACCCTATTTACCCTCAATTTGGGTTTCAATTTAGGATACCCTTATATTTATCCCAAGCATGTTTAAATTGTTCTACTGTATTGGCCTCAACCACCTCAGATGGGAGAATATTCCATTTATCTATCACCCTTTCAGTGAAGTAATTTTTCCGCACATTTACATGTGAAATCAGAGGTTTTTTTTTACATTTTCTGGTGATTATCGGCTGAAAATAGTGTAGTGTATGGCGCTGATATCATTTTGAACTCTAGCGGAAAAATCATGAAGATTTTCAGAGATTTCATGCTATTTTTCACTCTAATCACTGTAATCGCTCTAGTGTATAGCTAGCTTAAGTGTGACTCTGCCACACACCACACACAAGTGTGGTTGGTCATTTGCCTATGGCCATATTAAAGTTCATTTCAATTCAATGTTTCTTTGTTATGTTTTCCTTCACAGTCCTCTAGTAGCAGTCCTCAAGTATATACTGTATTTTAAGATACAAATCCTGTGGACTTTGATCTATAGATTCCAAAGGACAGAGTGTAATTGGACCTGATTCAGAGCTGCACTTCCGTCTATTTGTCAGACGGAAGTGCAGAGAAAATGGCCACTGCGCATGCCCAGATCGGGAGCGCGCACAGCATCCGACTGTATCCGCATCCGACCGGGCTGCGCCTGTGGAAGAATATTTTTAAATGAGAAAAGAGTCGCTTTTCTCATTTAAATATAGTTTCCACCGTGGTCCGCTGGCTGCTTAATTAGCCGTACTCTTGCACCATCTCAAGAGATGGTGCAAGTGTAGACACAGCTCAGCAGAGCTGAAAAAAAAACCAAAGTTAATTAAAGCTAAAAAAAAATTTTAGTAAAAAATTAACCCCTTCCCCACCTGCCCCGCAGCCGCCGCCTATGTGTAAAAAAAAAATCAATAAACTCCCAGCCAACAGGGCATACTGCTGGTAGTAGAACTACAGGCGCAAGCATGCCCATGAATGACAAGGCATGCTAGCGCTTGGAGAACTACTATCGGCAGCATGCCCTGTTACAAAACCCTACACATGGCCATTTAGTTAAAAAAAAAACATACTGTGCCCACTCCCCAAAAAAAACCAAACACTTCTCGTGCCCCCACAAAAATGAATAAAATACATTGCACAAGAGCCCCTCAATAAATAAATAATGCCAACAGTGCCCCTCAAATAATAATGCCACCAGTGCCCCTCAATAAATAAATAATAATACCATCAGTACCCCTCAATAAATAAATAATAATAATGCCCCCAGTGCCCCTCAATAAATAAATAATGCCAACAGTGCCCCTCAAATAATAATGCCACCAGTGCCCCTCAATAAATAAATAATGCCAACAGTGCCCCTCAAATAATAATGCCACCAGTGCCCCTCAATAAATAAATAATGCCAACAGTGCCCCTCAAATAATAATGCCACCAGTGCCCCTCAATAAATAAATAATGCCAACAGTGCCCCTCAAATAATAATGCCACCAGTGCCCCTCAATAAATAAATAATAATACCATCAGTACCCCTCAATAAATAAATAATAATGCCATCAGTGCCCCTCAATAAATAAATAATGCCAACAGTGCCCCTCAAATAATAATGCCACCAGTGCCCCTCAATAAATAAATAATGCCAACAGTGCCCCTCAAATAATAATGCCACCAGTGCCCCTCAATAAATAAATAATGCCAACAGTGCCCCTCAAATAATAATGCCACCAGTGCCCCTCAATAAATAAATAATGCCAACAGTACTGTCAGGCTCCTTTTAACATTTGTGTAGGTCACACATACTGATAAATTGGTCCAAATGCTTAAAAACAAAAATCCCAGGGCCACTTTATGATCCCACTCTGCCCATGCTATAAACTATGGTTTGATTGGTTTAATACTGGCTAATGTAACATTAAGGTGATATTTGTGCAATAGATGCAGACTTGTGCAGAGATGCAAATCTGCCTCTCATTATCAATAATTGCATTGCAATTTTAGGTGTAAACATGCGTTCCCAATAGTGGGAGATTGTCAGCAATTACAAGCTCACCTTGGTAGCACTTACTTCACTGACAATGCAGATGTTTATATGGTATTGTGTACCATGGCAAAAGATCCATTTATCACTCAACATCATACACAAGAAAAAACATTATACCATTTTTTTTGTTACAGGCAAATATCGTATAACGTCTTTTGATACCACTATCAAGACAAATGGTCATACATCTCTCTTGCTTACAACTTAATTAATTGGAGGAGCTGTTTACAAAATTTTTGTGAGATAAGAATTTAGCTGAGGAATTACGAATTTCCAATGTCTGCATTGCAATTCTGGAATTATGTTAGGCCTGGGCAGATACTGGAGCTGAATTAAGTCATGATGCAAAGACCTCTTGGTTGAATGGCAGCATAATTCATGGCAGCATTTGCGGTGCAGAGGTCTTAGCATCGGTATGCGGCACCAGTACAAGGGTTTTTTTTTATTTTGTCAAAACCTTCTCCAGTGGATTATAAGCTTGCAAGAAAGAATCCATTAAGAGAGAAAAACCCTTCCATGTTTTTAAGTATGTGTTTTTCTTAATATATATATATTTTTTTTAATGAATCTAATGGTCCGGCCCTTCTGCAAATATATGATGGGGACATCAGGCTGAGGCTGTAGGGGGCCTTGGATGGCAAAACATGCTGGCGCTTGTAGTTCCTCACGTGCCAGCATGCTCTGGCATCCATGGAAATGCTGATGCTTGTAGTACTAAAAAACTCCAGCATGCCCTGTAGTGGTGATTTGTATGCACATTATTTAATAATGGTTTATTTATTTATTGTTAAATTATTAAAATATTCTTTTATTGATGTGTCCTTTTTTACTTTTACTTTAATGTAAATGACCTGCGTATTCCACTTACACCATCCCTTGAGATGGTGTTAGCGTTTCAGGGAAGCGCAGACACTTTTCTCTGCTACTGCAGAGAAAAACACCCTTTTCTCATGTAAATATTGAAGAATGCCTTGTTTCACTAGCACAGTGTACTTGGGTGCAGACACAGGCAGATAAGCCGTGCACACATTTTTCTGTGCTCCCTCCTGTTCTAAGCATGCTGCATTTATGTCTGATGAACAGACAAATGCACAGCACTGGATCAGCCCCACATAGAGAAAGGGAACACTCACTTTCAAACTCAGTACAGCCCCTGTTTTAAATGTAATTTCTAGGTTAAAATACATTTCAATCGATGAGCATGGGCTAGCATGTACTTCTGAGCATGTGCAATGTAGAAAAGCATATGCATCTTACTGACATGTTAATGCCTATAGGGTAAACTGCTTAGCTGACTGAAAGCTAGAAAGGTCAATCAATGAACAAAGTTAGGATTCTCTTAGACTATTACATCAAAGCAACTAATTATGAAATTAAGCACTGTATAATGGGTGTGGATCCCCGGAAAGAACGGCCCTATTTCCATAGGGCTTTTTCCTCCCAGCCAGTTTCGAACTGGCTGGGATCTCAATGAGTCATAGCAATCGATCCACAAAGCACCGGGCACGGTGTTCCAAAAGGTAAGCCTGAAAACTACCCCAACCCTTCCCCTAATTCTAACCCTAACCCTCCCATTCCATTACCCTAACCCTAACCCTCCCTTCCCCGCAGCCTGAACCTAACCCACCATCTCCCGCCGTCCACCCTAATTCTCTATCTTCCGCTGCCTGACCTTAACCGTCCCTCTCCCGCAGCCTGAAATAACCCTCCCTCCCCTGCAGCCTGACCCTAACCCTCTGTTCCCTGCAGAACCCTGGAGAGGTTACTCACCTTACCTGGGGTGTGGGTCCTGCGGTAGTTGCGGTGGCGGTATTTACGAAAAGGAATGGGTGAGTATGCCGATCGGCATACTCATGCATTCTGAAAAATAAATTCTAAAATGGAGGGGTATTCAAAATAGGGACATCCGAAAACAAACTTTCGGAAGCCCCTATTTCGGAAATCCCTACTTCTATGCGGGTAATGCAACCTCTGTATAATATGCTGATGCTAAATAAAAAATTTTACTGAATAATAAATAAATTGAAAGATGTAAAAAAAATTTATTTGCAGTAAAAGAAAGCTTAATTCATCATCAAATTTGTATTTTTATTTGGTTTTGGTTGTTAAAATTTTTATATATTCAGTATGACAAAAAAAAACACACAAATAGGTTAATTTATTAGTTTTGCAAAGGTCAGGTAACCTAAGTTGTAGAGCACAGTGACCTACTGATGTCAACAGTGTAATTTGCCATTGCTTGTGCAAGTGGGAATTAATAATTAAAGCTTCTATGAACCATGACTAAAAATCACAGGACTCTTTCATCTGCTCCTTTCTGCTAATTATCTGAAATTCTATTTGGACACTTATTTACGGGAAAGCTTGCTAAGAGTGTGGGAGTTATTTGAAGCTTGACTTTTTTATGAGCCATATGATAAGTGTTGTGTTTTCTGAAACTTGCAACTTTTATTTCTTGGGGATTTGAATTGATTCAGCTCTGATAAATACAGATCTTTGGACACGTGAAATGTGATAAAAGGCATTACATGTTACGAAAAACTTTTCCAAACGCTATGTCTGTTATATTTTTTATCTTTCCTATGCATTATAGGGTACAAGACAGCTAACAGCAATTTATTTATTAAAATAAGTAGTGTAACACAAGAAAGAAAAAAGTGAATCAAGATGTACTAAAATACATTCTAATTATTTTAATAATCATGTGGCTCGAGCTAACTAATTTTAAACTATTACCAACAAAAATGTATAAATGTTATGTATTTTTTTTATTGTGGCACTATATGTATGTGGGTTTATAAGTACCACTATCCTTCTATAACAATATGACCTATTTAGGTGGACACAGTGTATCCAGTTGTTGAATCTGTTTGAGTAATCTTAACTTTATATTAGAGTTTAGACAAAATGTTAACACCAAGAGTCTAATAGTTTAGATGATTATAAACTCCTAAATTATGTGTTGCCTACATAAAGTAATTGCTTAGTGTCATGATCACAGTACTTTTCTCTACACTTTATGGAGCGGATTCAGAGTATCGCATCCGTGTGAAAATCACATAGATGCAATGCTTTTTTTAAAAAGTCGTATTGCTGGCGGATTTTATGGTATTCGCCAGCATACGATTCCGTCTGAAAAAGGGGTGTGCCAGAATATTTAAATACTCCATGCACACCAGTCCGGTGGATGCGGAAAAAGCCCTACGCTTCCACCATCTCAGGGATGGTGGATGCGTAGGGGCAGCTCACCGGTGCTGAAAAAAAAAGTAAAAAAAAATAAAAATCACTTTTTTGTTTTAAAATTAACCCGTTCCCCCCGCATGCCCCACCACAACCTCTGTTAAAAAATTAAATAAATAAAGTCCCGGCCAACAGGGCATACTGCCGCTAGTAGAACTACAGGCACAAGCATACCCATGAATGACAAGGCATGTTAGCGCTTGTAGAACTACTATCGCCAGCATGCCCTGCCCTAAACAACTGACTGCAGACCACAACGTTGATATGAAAGATTTGTTTATCTATTCTATCTGCATCTTCAGTTTTACAATTGTCCAAACTCTGCAGAAGACTTCACAAGGTAAGTGTAACATGTGTAGGTTGAACATACATTTTCCACTAATCACAAACAATTTTTATTTGTAAAATGAAAAGATTTCAACTAAATTTTACAAATAAAAATAGTTGGTAATTAGTGGAAAATGCATGTTTAGCCTAAACATTTCATTCTAGGCTCCAATTCCTGAGGTGTCTGTATGCATGTACAGAGAGGATATCTAGCTTACAGATATACAGTAATGTGGCAAGACCTTATACATATATATATAT
>WWET01004726.1:47625-58770 GCA_011038615.1 Limnodynastes dumerilii | reverse complement strand
ATATATATATATATATATATATATATATATATATGTATATAATAATATAATATATTATATATATATAATTCTTTCTCTCCCCCCCCCTAAATATTTAGATATCACTATAGATACATATAGAGCTATATATAACAATAAATAAACAAATATATCATTAAATAGTATCATTCAACATCTTCATATCTAACTAATAATTAGTATCTATATATATATGTTCGCAATTCAGTTATTCGCAAAAGACATACGTTCGCAATTCAGAAATTCGAAATTGAAGAACATTCTAAACAGGAATTTGTATCATTTAGATACTTTCGCAATTGCAAAAATTCAAAATAGAGAGCATTCGAGAATAACACATTCGAAATAGAAATATATTCGAAATAGGGATTTTCTAACCGGAGAATGCATACCGTTGCCCGACGTAGTTAGGGAAACCCGATCCTTAGGATCGGGGGTCCCTAATTTTTGTGTAGTTATGGAGAGGGGGCATTCCTCGCCATAACTACGGAACCCTTATGGAAGGAAGGCGGGAGAAGGTAAGTAAATGAGGGAGGGAGGGCGGGTTAGGGCAGTTACGACCCTGTGGCCGGAGTAATTACCTACTGCTACGCCGGCTGAAGTTAAGGTAGCCTTATACCGGCGTTACAATGGGTAATTACGCCGGCCACAGAGGGAGTGTCGGGGGAGTGCTCCAGAGAAAAAAAAACAACAAAAAAAAACACCCGCTAAGGTAATACTCTGGAACCGACTCAAATATAGCTGTCAGCAAAACCACCTATCAGGTCAAAATTTGTGAAACCACAGCTAAACCTCCACCTGCACCAAAATCACATAGCCCCACAACATCGCTACCGCTTTCCACCAACCAGCCAAGTCAGAGTTAAAATTGGATCAAGTAAATATTAATGCACGCAAATAAATCTGGATTAATACAATATGATTGGGCAGAAAATATAACTATAATATGAAGTTACTATAATTGCTTTTGAGATTCCAGCTCAAAGGGGCCACAATGCCTCTCATTCTTGTCTATCCTGTATTATAATTACTATATGTTAATTGTATTTCTTTCAAACAAATAGCACTTTGAGATTTACGCCAATGGACCAAAGACAGAAAGTCTGGCTGGAGAACTATTCTCAGCTGGAGACATGAGATAAGAACACATACATAGAAACTGGTCACTTCAAAGACTCTCTCCTGCTCCCACCACTTAGCTCTTGCAGTTGAATCCTTTGGAAATCAGTTTTCCCATTGCTTGCCATGGACTTCCAAACCTCTTTTGAGTGTGTATAATTCCAAGTTCTGGTCCATATAGTTAGATCCTGTTCTGAACATCCACAAAGGAGGGTTTCTGGTGTTGGCTTGAAATATCTGTATGTCATCAACCCTTTCTGTTTTTCTTTCCTTTATATTAATTTTGTTGTTTTAATTGTAGTTCTTATGTAGTAATGATTCCCACATGGTTTATTATTGCATGTTCTATTACTATATACCTGTATTTATATGTTGTGTCCTTCTCTTTTTTACCTGTTTTGAGGATGTATTTAAATCTTGTATTGACATTTAAAATTGCATCAGTTGGGTCAGACAGTAGTTAATAGTTTCAAGCTTTATCACAGCAACCAATGGCAAGAACTGTTACCAAATACTAATTAAAGACTGATGATGCCAAATATATTTATCAAGGACTGGCCCTTAAGTGTCAGCTAAGTCACATCAGAAACTCTGCCTCCAACTTGGTGAAAAAATGATGAGTATAAAACACTATATAGGGGTGGTGAAAGTGTTTGTGCATTGAATGATGAATCTGTATTACTATAAAGACAAATAATAAAACCATATTCTGTTAAGAATCATCTTATAACTTTCATCAAAAGTAACAGACAGCTTAAAATTAAAATTACTACCAAACTTGTACTTCAGAACATTCGCTCTAGAAACTTATTTTTCTTATGTGCCTTCCAAGCCAGTTTTTGATGTCATCTTGGTGCAGACTTTATAAGTTTAAATTTATTATATTGCATGGCGAAAAGTACATTTGTTGAGAATTCTCTCAAGTTGAAGGATACAAAATGCATTAAGGGTCCACAAGTAAAGTGACTTTTATATTATTGTGCTAGATACTCATTGAAAATTGCATTGAGAAAGTATATTGACATGTATGTAATCCATTTTGAAACCTGTTGATCCAGGGTTATCAGTTTAAGGAATAACAGGTGCAGGTGATATGTTGCTATATCAGTTGGTGGATGAAAATTTTTAATTTAGGGAATGAGACTTTAAACGTGCCCAATACATTTGCAATGATAGGGAAGACCATCTGTTCTGGTGTTGGATTGTGTGTATGTTTCGACTAACTTAGGGTGCAGTAATGGATAGAAATTGGGTGAAAAAGAATCTGTTGTAAGACTTTCTGCTTTAAAATTCCATACTTGTGCTTAACATCCCCAATCCATTCCTGTGGTAATTATTGACTCTAAAGAGAGTTGTGTTGGAGATGATATAGTTTAGAGGAACAGGTTTCTCACTCACTAGTCAAATATACGGTACAATTTTACTTACAACATAACTATTTTCTTCATTCTTACACTGGTGGAAATTGAGGTCATTAATACAGTACATCAGTATGGATCAATTATTTTTCTTTCTCTATGTCATCTTTATATACTGTGGGTATTACCATGAATTGTAGGCATTGTAACATTTTAACAAGCTGGTATTGATCAATATAATATGGTGGGAATATTATATTAAATGTATGTAACATGTTCTTGTCATATTTATATAGTTGTCTGCACATTGATAACTTAAAAGATGTCATAGGGTTAAATTACTAAAAGGTCTATGCTTTGTGCATGCATAAGTTGGAGCGCCACTATCAGAATGTATCCACACAATTAGGGAAGAACAAGGTAGGGGTTTGTGATGGTAATCTTGCAGTATTGGTGCACCTTATGCCTTTATTCAGACTTCTGATGTATCCCCATTTTAAGTGAAGATGCATTGTATATCTTAACATAGATAAACATTGGATCAGACCTCTGTGCAAGTGAGGTGAGTGGCCTTCTATATAAACGCATAGAACACTGGTCGGATTACAACTATACATTAATTGATTAATTAATTAATTGAGTTGACTGTGTGACCATTGCCACCATCAGGGTGTAACAGTCCAGACTATTTGTCCTGGGTCTGGAGCTGATGGGGGCCTAACGAGTAGCGGGCCAGTGCTCAGATCCGTGGCACCCCACCCCTATGTCACATCACCAATAACATTACATAGGGGACAGGGCTGTGTCCTGGGCCATGCTATTTCTGACAATGGCCCTGTGTGTGACTGATTAGTACACAAAATCTCCTGTGGTATCCTTCCATCACCAGAAGGCCCTTGTGTTACCACTGTCCAAAAGTAAACTGAAGTTCTGGTAATTACTAGAGGGACTTTTGGTCAGCATAGTCCCTGGGTCAGGTGGCAGATGTCTGTTGTCTTATTCTCTTTTATTACACCTGACACCTGGGTATTTATTCCAGCTTCCCTTTGCAGTCTGGATTATCTAAAGTCTTCAGTTGCCATTTTTTAACTATATTGTTGGCTGAGACTCACATGTCTCCTTTCTGCAGCCTTCCTGCACCTAGGGCGGTTGACTTCCTTGCGATTCAGTAGCCTGCAAATGGGTAATATTTGGTTGTATTTCCCAGTGCTGTTGCTGCAGTTTCTGTCTCTTGTAGGTTTCTTGCCTAAAAAAATATAAACAATAACAAAATAAATATAAAAGAAAATCTACCTAGACAAAAACTTTTCCCAACTAATACTTAACAAATTAGAAAAAAGCTAAGCACATTCTTGTGAAAGCCATTGCTGTATTGCATTAAGGGATCTGCAAGTACCATTCAGAAAATAAGCACTAATACTCCTTCATTTATGTCTGCTTCTAAGCTAATGAAATCTAATGACCTCTACTGAGCTTTACATCTGTAATGGTCTGGAGCCCAATTTGGAGCACAGTGGCAGAGAAGAGATGTTAGTTTGCTAGAACTTGGAATGGTCAGAGGATTATTAAGGGAGTGAGGCAGATAAAAGTTGACGACAAGCCTGAATCGATATATAGATAATGATTTGTAAATTTGTGTTGAGTAAGAGTGGGCGCTAGCTACCCCAAGTGAAATACAAGTTCTGCTATATACTCTAAAACAGTGTTTCTGAACCTCGGTCCTCAGGACCCCCTAACAGTCCATATTTTCTAGGTTTAAAGAAACCTTTAAAGGCTTAAAGAATCAAAAGTGATATAATGAGTACCACCTGTGGAGCTTTTAAAATGTGTCAGTTAGTAATGAACACACCTGTGCTCCAGCAGTGAGACCTGGAAAACATGCACTGTTAGGGGGTCCTGAGGACCGAGGTTGAGAAACACTGCTCTAAAACATCAAAACTGTTACATACTTCATACCATCTGTGTTCAGTGCTAGTGCAGAAAGTGCCTATATGCAAAAATAAACAAGGACACTTCCAATCATCAAATATTCCTAAATTCATAAACAACCATTAATTAGTAAAATCTGTGTTTAAAATACTAATGTCAAAAGTGCAAATGTTTCAGCATTCTGTATGTGTTGCGTGTGGAATATTAAAGGTAGGGTGCATGATTTGTAAATCCCTTCCACATGTACTAAAGTTAGGATGGCAAATTTCGTGCATTAGCCTCTGTTTCGGTGGCTAACGTACAGAATATGCTGTAAAGGCTGGATCTAGTCCAGACACAGAACTATTGATGTAGTTTTAGTTTAGTATAGGAATTCACTGAATCTATCTTTTCACACCAAAGCACTTTTAGTACATAAACAGTCCCAGAAATGTGATATTAAAACCAAGATCTGTCCTGTCTAATTTGCATAGAAATATGACCTTCACTAAATAAACCTGAAGATAAGATAATGCATCTGATTATATTTTGGTAGGATTGTTATTCCAACTAAACATCCATTCTTTTATTTAATGAAAGGTTAAAGGTCTGACAAGTAAACAGAACATAATGAACCAATCAGTGTTAAACTGCAGAGAAGGGGTCCAGTGTGCCAGATGTCATAGACCTTGTGAAATTTACTATGCTTCATTATTTCAAGAAAAACCTTTTGTATTGTGTACAATTTTTTTATGAAGTTCACACAAATATTTTTTTTATGTAGATACAAAATTGTTTAAAGTCATTAAAATATAAGGGCCAGATTTACTAAACTGCGGGTTTGGAAAAGTGGAGATGTTGCTCATAGAAACCAATCAGATTCTAGCTCTCACTTTCCTTTTACATACTAGAGAATGTTAGCTATAATCTGATTGGTTGCTATGGGCAACATTTCCACTTTTCCAAACTCACAGCTTAGTAAATCTGATAAGAAGAGATGTCCACCAACCAATTTGAGTATTTTACTCCTGAATAAGTCCTGAGCGCTAGAAACTGATGAGGCTCTCTGCCTCCAAGCCTCAGTACAAAAAGTAAGATAATAGAGAAAATATCAGTCAGCGCTTTAATGGACGAGAATAGTTATAAACACATCATTTTTTTTGTATAAATTTAATGACATAAATGTTATAGACAATGAATATGTAATATAGCATTCAAATATAGCTAAATAGCTTAGAAAATAGCTTAGAATAGCTTAGAAAATTTCTAATTAATAAAAAATAAAAAATATAAAAAATATATCAACTTTAAATGGATCTGTAGAGTTTCTTAAAAAGAAACTCTAGTTAAAAGATGGTATACGTGCTAGCTGGAACAGTGCACTGTTTAGAATGTTCATTTGTGTTGATCAATTAAAAAGACGAATCCTCAAAAAAAGATTTAACAAGAAGGTATAGGGACCAACTGCTTCCTATTATTCTCTGCAAAAGTGCATATGATGTTAGGGAGAGATGATTCCAATGGTCCCTTAGGAGGTAGAGAAGTATACGTCCAATATAGTGTAATGTTTAGAACAACGGTCCGTTCAGCATAAGTGCAGGTGGTAATAGTAGCAGGTGCTAGATGACAGCGATCCTGAGCTGTTCAGCGTTGTAGCGATAGAATATATGTGAGCCCAAACTCAGACCAGGTGAGTATGTGTACAATGATGGACACGATGGCAAATGAAAAATAGTCATTGCATATTGGTAGTGTAAAAATATATAGGAGTAATTTAGGGGCTTTCTGTTGTCATTACAAGAGTCCGTCCCGCTTCTAGGGAGCAGTGAGTGCCGCACAGCTTCTCCAGAACCTCCGGGTGCGGGAACTGTATTCAACTCGTTTTGGATCAATCAAGTCTGCACCATTAACATACTTATCATGGGCTGTGAATCTTTAGTGAGGATGCAGATAAAAAAGGGAATGCTAAGGCACCTTAACGCGTTTCACGGTCTCCACTGACCGTTTCCTCAGAAGGATTTGTATTCAGGAGTGCAATTCAATTTGTCTGAAAAGATTTGACTTTACATTGCAAGAGACTAATCCAGACACATATGCAAATGTGCACAAGTCACAGCCACATTCTATATGGTCCAAACACACATGCAACCATTAAACTGGATTATTATGCAAGTACAGCATGTAGCATAATGACACTAAGCAGTCAAAACTCAATGCAGCCATGTTACCATATATGTTGTGCAAGTGCAGGGTAGTACACTGTACTATATAACGGAAATTGAGGTTATGAATGTGCAAGCTCTTCATTTACAATGTGAATGCACTAAATCAATATCAATTATATAAAATGTATATTTTTTTAAATCAATATTTGTATAAAATAGTTTATTCCTACAGAATGCTCCAGCAGCAATTTCATAACTTTTATATTGCATTTAAACTATGAAATTCTAATTCGAGTGTCAGATATAGGTTATATAGTGTCAGCCCCCTGGAATTAGAAATGACCTGTAGCTGGTGCAAATGTTTTAATGTAAACTGTATTATTTCCCTCTGTGCATATCTATTCATTTCACCAGAGCTGTGCTATAGGGTGCAAAGACCTAGATGGTGAGAATGGACTTGGCGGTGGAAGTCGTGACAGTCCTCGTTCCTACAGCCAGCAATCAATGTAGATACAGATGTCATAACATTGGAAGACCAGTTACCTCGATAAATCAGGTAATGTTTCACTCATGGAGTGGATCGATCGTTAGATAGATAGAGACCTGTATGCAAGCGTGGCTATCGGGCCCCTTTTTCACATCCTGCCTGCTGGAACACTGGAATCATTCTAAAACATTGGAGGTCTATCAGACCCCACACAGGGGTAACTTTTACTATTTTTTGCACAAATAAAAATATTTAAGTTTTAAGAATAAATTATATTGAAAAGATCAAGAAGAGGTGGTGATTTCTATGATACGCTCTAAGCCCAAGGGGCTGTAATTGCGGGTTCTTTTTTTTTTCCCCTATATACCTGGATGACATCACTGTTGCTCTATCGATGGACACCTATACTGAGGAGGACTTCTGTGATCACTATATATGCATCAAGCCCAGGGGGCTGTAATGTGAGTTGCTCGGCACATGTTTTATATATAGTTTGGTTTTAAACATATTGCACGAGTGTGGTTTATCTTTTATCCCCAATGTATTTGGATGACATCACTGTTGCTCCAGAAACATACTCCTATACTGAGGAGGACTTCTGTGATTACTCTACATGCATCAAGCCCAAGGGGCTGTAATGTGAGTTGCTTGACACATTTTTTTTATACATAATGATTTTTAAACATATTGTACTAGTGCGGTTTCTCTTTTATTTCCTATTTACTGGGATGACATCACTCATAAGAGAAATTGAAAGTTATTGAGGGATTGGTACCCCAGAGACATACATCTATATTGAGGAGGAATTTTGTGATTACTATATATGCATCACATAGTTTGATACACTCTTATACATAGGTTGTGTATAACATATTACACTAGTTTCTCTTTTTTCCTCTTTACACTTGAGTGACATCATTCCCAAGAACAATTAAAAATGACCTATGATTCAGAGAATCGGGGGACGACTGCTCCAGAGATATATACCAATATTGAGAAAGACTTCTGTCGTTCTTATATATGCATCAAGCCAAAGGGGCTGAAATGTGAGTATTCTACCACCCATTTATACTCTCTTTATATTTTTTTTTACTTCACAAGGAGTGTAGTATGTTTGTTTTCTCCTCATTTCATGGTTCATACCAACAGAGTTTACTTAGATCCTCTATAAATTTCACTTTGATATAAGATATCTGAAAGAACAGACAAACAAGACACTGCAATTTACCTTCATTGAACTTTATTTCTCATTTTGAACTTTAAATACTTCTCTGTATTTATCCTTGAGCGCACACAAGCTTTACCACCTCTTTTGTACAGGTAATGTATCACAGTCTGACTATTTGACTTGACTATTCGACTGATTGAAAATAATTCAGGACAAAATGCGGGTGATAGTGTCATCCCCAATCTGAAGTGATGGTATCTGGACAACCAAGGAGACAGAAAATATCTATAATGAATTGTTTTGCTAGAATAGTAACTGAAGAGAGACCTTTAAGTGGGGCAAAGTAAGCCATGTTAACAAAACAGTCAGCTATGAGCCAAATGGTATTTTGACCATAGCTATAAGAAGATTCATAATGAAATCTATAGAAATACTAGACCATGGTTTATTGAGGTTAGTAGGCACTTTATGTAGTGCAAGCCTCCTCCCAGCATTCTATCTTAAGGATGGCCACCTATAGTTCCAATTTTTAAGAGCAGAAGTCTTCTGAACTCTTCCAGGCCAATAGAAGAATGACTCCAAGTGAAATCTTTCCTCTGAGTCTGGGAATCCCAAATGAAAAACCAGAAAGTGAAGTTTAAGATGCTGTTTTAGTCAATACCATAATAAGCTAACTAATGCATTTGTAAGTCAGCTGTGTGATCATATTGCATATGCGTTAACTACACATTTACACATCAGAATGTAGTATGATCAATGCTGCGTTTCGATGCATAGGGTAATCACCAATGGTGGGCATGTCAAACTGCTATGCTTACATGTATCCTCATGGGGGGATGCAGGTAAATCATACAGTATGGGATTGTCTGCATTCTGTACTAGACATATCAGTGTTCAGAAGGTTAAGGTAGGGTTCTAAACATGCGTTACCCTTGCACATATGGATTGCAGGATCACAATTTACGTGTATTAGCCTCAGATGTGGAGGCTAACATAGACTGGGTACAGTCTCATGGGAGGAAACTGTTCTAAAGGCACTTCAAACACCAGAGACAGAGGGTTGCATATCCATGTCAAGGCTACTGCAAAGATTTCTAAAGAGCCTTGCATGCATCTAACTCCCATTAGAAAAGGCATCTAACTCTCATTAGGAAAGCATCTGGACACTGTAACCATCAATGAAGTGTTCTAATCTTGTGCTCAGGATGTTTTAAGGACTCCTGATAGTGACAGAGTTGCGATTTAAGTGATTTGAAAATTTTTATGATTTTACATTTAGAATGTACATTGGAGGACACTGTTCCAGTTATGAAAGATATGCTGACGGATGCAGATTCATGCAGAGAACTTAAGGTAGGGTTCTATATACAGAACTTCATATGTGAGGGGGGGGGGCATGAGGGTTTGCTTCCCTCTCACATACAGACATTCAGTCCTCTTTGCATATAGAACACACACTGAGGTCTTGACCAGGTCCAGTATCATTAAGCCTTTAAGCATATACAGGGTATGGAATTTTAACAGTTGAGGACCGTATTCATAGATTCGTTAGTTAAAGGTACGCAAATATACGCATGTACGTGGCAAGGCAACACCAATGACACTCCCCTCACATGGATGGGTTATCGGTGACTTACGCCTCCACAGGGCACCCTAATCTCTATGTGTGCATTTACGTGCGTATAATACATACTCACGTGTGTATGTAACTAACCGCGCCCTCAAATGGTCATTTAAATGCCTCCACCCACCCACTATCACGTAACTTTACCGTACAGATTTCAACCACACCGCTCCGCACGTATGTCCCCAAGTGCGATTCACAAGTATGGGCCTAATGAACTTCCGTGCGTAAATGTAACATAAATAGCGTAAATAAAGTTACTACACATACCCTGAATTAACAAAGGGTCAAACAGTTTGTGCATCTTACATTGAGGGGGTGCATTTATGTTGGTCTAGATACACCCTTCTTCTATTTGGGGCTAATACAAAATGGTACAGATTATGCCCCACATTCATGTTAGTGAGTTCTACAGATACGCTGACAGCTCTCAATTTAAATTTCCCCTGTCACGCATAGAAAATGCCCCTAATTACATGGGTGAATATACCTAATATTGAAATTCAATAAAACAACTATAAGTGCTCATTTTCAGAATATGAAGATTTATAATGTAGATGCTAACAAAACATTGAATGTATCTTTAAATGTATCTCTGACCTACATTTAAATTGTATTCAGTACAAATTGGAGTATAATTTGTAATGTGAAAAAAGAAAAGGATTTAACAGGACCTGAAAAGCCACATCAGGTAATAAATAATTAGGAAATATTGACCTATCACCACCATTCAAACAAGCAATTAGTATCTGTCTTCTGTGTTCTTCCAACTAAACAGATTTATGGAAACAGGTTGTAACGTCAAGGTTAGAAATTCATTGCATAATATAATTTAGATTAATTTTGCTTTAAAACATTTGAAGTTGACTTTTACAGAGCATGGAAATCACAATAACTTTATAAGCCAGTAAATATTTTCTTAATTCAAAAAGCAGTCTCCTGTGTATATTACTTGCTTTTAATGGGTGATGTGAGGTATACTATAAAGTTTACAAAGTTTTACAGTGACAGTAGGCCAGAATTGTTTTCTGACTAAGGATTGGAGTAATGACAACTTTAAAGGTATTGTATTTTGCTCTTAGTAACAGAAATCCAAATAAAGAAAAACACACACAAAACACAACCAGCAGCATCAGCAATGCTGGAATATAGCAGTTGTTCTTCATGTTGTTGTCTGTTTTAACTACAATAAATAGCAATGGAAATTGAAATTATAGTTAGTATTATGTAATAGTTTTACTGTGATATTTATAGGAACTGACTGGCTATAAGAAGGTGGCCCCTAATGTTAATTCACC
>WWET01004726.1:14708-34010 GCA_011038615.1 Limnodynastes dumerilii | reverse complement strand
GGTTGGATCATAGCAGCAGATGTCAAGCCAAAGCAGCTCTGCATTGATGTAGCTTTCCTCTAGTGCCAGAAAATCAGCCAATGAGGGAGTAGCTGATGTCATTATGCTACTCCCTCATTGGCTAATTTTCTGGCACTAGGGGAAAGCTTCATCAATGCAGAGCTGCTTTAGCTGAAGCAGAAAATCTACACTTGATAGTGACATCCTCCGTTATAAAGCAGCTCTGTGTACCGGCCCAGCCACCAAGCAGCCCATCTGGCATTTGCCATAACTGCCAGATGGCCAGTGCGGCCCTGCAGTTAGGTGTCATCTATCATGACAGGCGACGTCGAGACTCCAGACTGGCTTCTTCTCCGTCTGGTCCAGATGCGATGATCCTTCCTCCTCGCTGTGTCTCCGGCTAATTACTTCTGTCACTAATGGGCCCTATTTATACCCTCATGTTCTGACTTCAGAGTGCTGTGGTTTCCTATTTTTATTTGTGTAAACTCCCCTTTCCTTACAGCACCTGCTCCATATTACCTTATAAATTGATTTGAGCAACCTCCATTTTCTGTGTTTATTTCAAAGCGTGTCTGGGAGCAGCTGACAGTGGTGCTGCTTCAGAATGACTATTTTGCAGACTTGGGGACCTTTGCCAGGGGTGAGCTCTCAATTTAAAAATACATGATATATGACCTTATAAGTTGGGACTCTGACAGTTTTAGAGTTAGGATCACCAAAATAGATCAGCCTTTTAAGTGGCTGGTGGCTTATCATATATCTGCAGATGTATGGAACTAACTTTCTGACTTTTAGTTATCATTTTCTATTTTTTATTTTCATTGTTGATGTAATGTTGGTTGACTTTTTGTAATTGCACTCTTATGCTTCCCTCTACAGACGGGCCTATGACCATGGTAGCTGCCCTGTGGTGTTGTCTGTTGCTTGGTTGTCTTTCCAGGTATGCAGAGGGCGTTTAGGGTTGCCAGGATGACGGGTCCGGCGTGCCGATGCCGGAAGTAGGGCGGAGCTGCCAACGGCGTTCACCAAGAATCGCTAACACACGTGTCCGGGGCACTATATGTGGATGCTTTGCAGTGAGTGCCTCTTTTTATTTTTTTTTGGGTGGTATATATATCCTGTATGCTGCTTTTATTAGTTTCTGTCTGTCCCTGATGAAAGAGACATATGAGTCTCTGAAACGTCGGATTCTTCAATAAATTTGCTTTAATACTTTACAAGCCTGGGAGTGCCGCTGATGTACTGTTTTGATATATATATCAACCCCAGCGAGGGTCAGGGAGGTGTTCCATCCTGATCACCAGATGTCCGTATGGTTTCCTGGGTTCTGGTGTCTGCACTGCAAGGTAGCCGTCAGCGGAGTGGCGTGAGCGTTGCTCTTGCTCTTTGCTCTTTCCTCTGTGGGCAGCAGTGTTGCACGTGCACATGGAGAGGACTCAGCTGGCTGTTGTCAAGGCAACTGTGACACTAGAGACTATGTGGAGTCAGAGAGCTCTCCAATCAACGCGTTTTGTCCCTCTGTGTTGGATTGAGACCATTAGGAGAGAGGGTCTAGAGGGTGAAGATCCACTTGGCCTCATTTTTGGCTACGGCGTCTCCTTCTCTCCAGGATCTGGTGACTTTTTGATGGCTGTCACTTTCAGACCTGTAGGGTCAATTCCATGGTGTTCAAGGAAATGCATAGGTATGCGATGATTGGTCATACCCTTTCTTATGTTACGGATATGTTCTGCATCTCTAGTTCCCAAGTTTCTGATTGTCCGTCCTACATATTAAAGGCCACAAGGGCACTCCAGTAGGTAAATGACACCTTTAGTGTCACAAGTGAGTTTATCTTTAATTTTAAAACTCTCTTTGGTGACGGTGTAGTTGAAGCTGGTGACTGGGTGGGTGCTCTGATGAGGGGAGAGATTACAAGCCTGACATCTGTTGCAGCGATAGAATCCAGGTGTGTTTTCACCCAACCAAGTGCCATTGGGGATGATGTCCTCTGGAAGAGCACTTGGGGCTATGATGTTCCTCAGGTTTTTTTGCCTTTCTATAGGTATCTTAGGTTTGACGGGGAGAAAGATCTTAGCTATTGGGTCCTGAAGTAGGCCATGCCAATGTTTGGTCACAATTTTTTTAAGCACTTTGTGGTCGCTGTTAAATCCTGTTTTTTTTTTTAGTGTTTGCACACACCGATGTCTTGTCTCTCAGTAAGGTTTCTCTTTTGAGGTTTCTACTCTTAGTGAGAGACTAGCGTTTTATCATATTCTTTTTTCAGGAACCTAAGTATGTGTTTCAAAGTCCTCGGTTGTAGAGCAGTTCCGTCTGATTCTTCTGAATTGTCCTCCAGGTATGTTATTGATCTAATGTCGATGGTGGTTACTGGATAAAGGGATATAGGTATTAGCATCAAATGATTTAATGTGTGTCCTTGTGAGCAGTTGTCCGTTCTCAACTACAATCTGCAGGTCCAGGAAGGTGGCCTTTTCTTTGCTGTGTTCCGTATTAAATACTAAGTTCAAGTCGTTTTGGTTCAGGTATTCTTTGAACTTTAGGAGGGTCTCTTCTTCTCCCATCCAGATGCATATGATGTCATCAATATAGCATTTCCACAGTTATATATGCTGCAGGAAAGGGTTGGAGGGGTCCAGATTACCTTCTTCTCCCACTGTGCCACAAACAGATTCGCGTAGCTGGGTGCAAACTTTGTGCCCATGGCTGTCCCGTAAATCTGCCCGTAGCACACGTGGTCAAACTAGAAATAATTGTGGGTGAGGATGAAGAAAATAGCTTCTCTCAGGAAGTTTTGTTGTTGTTTTGTCTCTTTAAGACTGTTGCGTGTTGCTTCAATTCCTGCCTCATGGCCAATGATGGAGTATAATGAGGATATGTCGCTTGTCATCAGTATGTGATTGTCACCCCAACTGATTTCTTCAAAAATTCTTAGTACACTGGTGGTGTCCTTGAGGTAGCTCTTTTGGGCAACTACCAAGGGTTGCAAGAAATGGTCAACATAGGCGGAAAAGTTTGTGGTGAGGCTCCCGATGCTCGATACTATAGGGCTCCCTGGGGGTTCCATGTGGCTTTTGTGTATCTTGTGCAGGTGGTAAAAAAATCGGGAGCCTCGGGTTTGGGATAAAGAGGTAAGCAAATTCTTGTTTGCTCAGAATCCCTTCTACATGAGCTGCATCTAGCTGAGCTTTAAGATCTTTATTATAAGAGACGGTAGGGTCCATCTTCAGTTTCTGATAGGTGGAACTGTCCTCAAGGAATCTATAAGCTTCTTTTACATAGCTTTTTCTAGTTTGGACAACAGTCCTGCCTCCCTTGTCTACTGGTTTGATTACTAGTTCTTTATTTTCTTTAAGTTCTTTTAAAGCTTTTCTTTAGGCGGATGAAAGGTTGTTCTTAAGTTTATTTTTGTTGTTCAGGTTCAGAGATGTGAGGTTCTCCTCCACCAGTCTCTGGAAGGTTTCAATATATCGGCCTTTGAAATGATGTGGATAGAAGGATGATTTTTTCTTGAAATGGGTATGCATGTAGGGGTCTGAGATTTTCCTTATGGATTCCTGCATTAAAGGTGTTTTAATGGTGGCTGTGGGTTGATTTTTCATAAACTACTTTTTCAGGGAAATTTTGCGGATGAATCGATGTATATCGAGGTTTTGAATTTGTCCAGGCAGTTGTCAGGGGCAAATCTGAGACCTCTGGATAACACCACAAGATGCGCTTCTTCAAGGGGGTTATCGCTAAGGTTAAATACTCCCTGCGTCAACGTTTGTGTCTGGGCTTTGTCCCCATTCTTTCTTCCTCCTCCATGCTTTCCCCACTTCCTGAAGGTCTTGCTTTTCTCTTTGAGCAAGCCATTATACTTTGACCCCCTGGGTTTTCCAATTCCCAAATGGTGTCTCCCCAGTCTGGCTCTGTTGGTAATATCCGTAGTTTCGGTGGGGTGTGTCCCCAGACTAGCTCTAAAAAGCTTATCTGGCCCCTTCTGAGTTGGAGTAGGTGAAGAACCTTAAGCAGTTTAGGTTGAGGCTTTCTTCAGAAAGTCTATGGAGGAGTGTGGATCTGCTTATGGTCTCCCTTCTCCCCGCCAGTCTGTTGTTAAAGCTCTATAGCACTAGATGGACTGTGTCATTAGTAGAGTTCTGGTTGACTTTGCCATTTTTCTTCTTTTGCATATTTTTGTTATAGTTCTTACTGTTGTTGTTATAGTTCCCTTTTTGTTGCTGTGAGTAGTTTAAGCATTCTGCTTGTGGGTGGTTTTCAGTGACGCTGTGCGTTCTTTTCTTTGTGGATGCTGAACGAGGTGCATACCACAGTACTATCTTCTTAAGCATATTGGGCCGGATTCAGACTTGAGATACTGCGCATGCGCAGTAATTTTCTAACGTCATCTACGTTTCTTTTAGAAACGTAGATTGCGTAAATGCGGTCTTTAAGACCCTTCACTTGTCCTGTACTGTTTGTACTGTGTCTCTGTGTCCTTTTATATAAATTCCTTTTGCTCACTTACTCTCTGTAGTCTGTGATTCTTTCGTGCACCTTATACTTCTAAGTGTCCTTCACAGCTATATAGTTATATACTATCTGCTGTATACCACATATTGACATATTCTATTTGGGTAACATTTGTACTCATATAGTTCACACCTTCTTTAGCACTGGGTATTTTATTTCATACGCTCATAAGTGCTTTAGGCACGGGCATGTGAATTGCACTTGGGTACATAATTGCGGATGGGCTGCGTATAAATCCGTACTTGCAACTTTACATAAAAAGTTGGTTATAAAGAATCGCACGGACGGAGCACATATATATGCTTGTAAGTACACACAGAAAGAATAGAGTGGTCTAGCGAGAGGGGAGTGTCGGGGTTGTTGGTGGGTGTTTCCTTGCTTCGGCCGTGCGTATAATTGTGCACATAAAAAAACAGATCTCTGAATACGGCCCTGAGTGTTTATTTATTGGAAAAAAATAGACTTTATAAAAAACCAAAACCTCTATTTATTATTTTTTAATGAACACAAAGTACAAACCCATACTGGTATGTGTTAAATTTACTGAAACACTGAGACACTGTTTTCTTACACATGTTTTTTCACACAGTTATAACACAACCAACAACAACTCTTCCTCATCCTGTATCTTCACTGCAACAAAGTCAATTCTTCTCAGGAGGCAGAACTTAGTAAGTGTGATCTGTATGGTTCAAACAAAACAGAAAAAAATATTCTGCTCACTTATAGGTCTACATTTACACAACTCATGTTAATTAAAAATGTAGATGTTGCTCTTAGCAACCCATCAAATGCTAACAGACATTCTCTAGTATGAAATAGGAAAGTGAGAGCTAGGATCTCATTGTTTGCTAGGGATAATATATACATTTCTAATTTTGAACAGTGTAGTAAAACTACACCATCATGTTATGTTTGTTTCACACTATATTGACTACATATTATCATGATTTAACTTACCTTTAGCTTTATCAACAGGAACTTTTCAACAAGCACAACAGGAAGAACAGAGGAAAGTGCATATATTACATTACACTTTGTGGGTCCGTCTTCTTCACCGCCACAACCAGATGCAGACACACAGGTGCCAACAGCACAATATGCTTTCTACGATCCTCCATTACAATTTACAGCATCTGATGCGCAATTTCATCAAGTCCAAGAAATGTTTATAAAGAGACAAAACTCCTTTATAAGGAGAATAGATTCTCATTTAAGAAGAAACAACAACATCAAAAGCTATGGGCTCAATAGAACAGCAACTGCTATTGATCATGTAAACATGAATCTAAGCCAAAACACAGCAACAATTGTTTCTGTTAAAAGCAGCGTTATGGAGATTGACACACGTGTTGGCCAATTAAGTACACAAATTATGCATGACAGGCTTACAGCAAACCCAGATCCTGGAACATCCTCTGCGGATAACTGCCAGGTTACCATTCAGTTCAGATCCTCACACTCCTCCTAGACGTGGTGCTAGAACCAATGAAAGGGTCAGATCCTGAGCTACGTATGCTAGCGTTTTTACGCTAGCTGCTGACGTAAAATTGCCAATTTGTATGTACTCCACATGCGTGCAGCAGATGTTACGCAACATAACTCTGTAGGCAACTTCTTCCGTAATACAAACGTGTCTTCCATACAACACCCTGAAATATGCTTTGTAGACAGAGGGAGACATTTAAATTGTACCGTATGGGACAGGTTAGGCCGTTATGTACGTCAATGCACTACGTACTTCCATACTTACGCTTGGAATAGTTAAGGTAGGGTTTGGCAAATGTAAATCGAGTAAAGTACGTACGAGCGTGGGGACTGCCAAGAGGAGTGCATAGTACTTACGATAGCGTAAATACGCTACGCCAACTAACGTAAAAACAACTTAGGTCTGGATGTACCCCAAACTCTGCAAGAAAACACATTTTAAAAAAGCTTAAATTGTGATATTTGAAGCAGACTAAGGGCTAGATTTACTAAACAGTGGAATAGGAAAACTGGAGATTTTGCCCATAGCAACCAATCTGATTATAACTCTCATTTTCCTATTACATAATAGAGAATGTCATCTATAATCATATTGTTGTTATGTGTAACATCTTCACTTTTCCTTTTCTGGAAAAAAAAGCTTAACGCATAACTGGCAGTGTTGCTGAGGCATTTTCTTTCCTTTGTTATCGTGGCTAGCAGATTAACCCCTGCCTTTCATGCACCTGTTTGCATTGACCTATAAATTGATTGATCAACTTCTATTTTGTGTCTGTGCTGTGTGTGCTCATGTCTGGGAGCAGCAGCTGAGAGGGGGAGTTGTTCCACAGAAGCCAATTTGGAGACTGTAAGGGGTGTCTCCTGAGGTAAGTTTGGCTCTCAATTTAAAGACATATAATATATATGACCCAACATTGGGACTCTCATTGTTAGAGTTAGGACCACCATATGCAGAAAGGCCTTGACAGTGGCTGGTGGCTTATCATATATTTGCGCAAACATGTGTAACGGACATTTCTGCATTTTATTTTACAGATAGACGGTATAGTCTGTTACTGGTTTAAGGCAGTGTTGCTGGGGCATTTCCTTTTCTTTGTTTCTGTGGCTAGCAGATTAACCCCTGCCTTTCATGCACCTGTTTGCATTTACCTATAAAATGATTGAGCAACTTCCATTTTGTGTCTATCTGCCACCTTAGCAGGGGTGTGGAAAATCACACCACTAGATTTATCTAGGCAACTGAACCTGGTCTTTAGTTGTCCAAAGGTACTTTCTATCACACCTCTAGTGGCTATCTGTGCCTCATTATATCTGTGCTGGGCAAGAATGTAGCAGAGGTGTCATAAGCTCACATATGTAAGCAAATCATTTTATGACGTAAACAACACATGTTTAAACCAAAATTCTTATACATAATTAAAAGCCTATATATAATATGGCTAATGCAGAACAAGGGGCTTGGTTATGTGGCAATATATCACACAGCTGTGTCCACAGTACATAGTCAGCTCAACAGTAGTGATCTATTTGTATATTAAGCCTCATCCTTGGGACCAACAATTCAAAGTATCCCCTGGCTTTACTGTCGTATTGGAGTTTCAATCTTAAATTGGAGCACTTCTTCCCCTAATAATATCCCATAGTAGAATTGCTAATAATGACTACCCCACTTCTCATTTTATGTCCCATAGCAGCTTCTCCCATGCTGGACTGGCCCCAGATCGGCTAACACTCTGTCTGAGACTTTTAAGACTCTATACGTCCCCCTATTATAAATTAGTCCTGTAATTGGAGGATGGGTCAAATAGCACAAGCAATGCTCTTTTATTATGGGATATAGCTTATTATGCAGGGGGTATTTAAAAATAGTTATGGGGAATGTAGAGGTTTTTTTTAGGACATTTAGTCTATATGTCCCATAAAGAAGTGCTTTATTTCTTTTTAATTCTGTTAAAATTTGAACCCATTATAAAGATTTTTATTAATTCCGAATTGTCCTCAAATATTCCTCATTATAAAGAGCTTTATATTGCCTCCTATAATAAGACTGCGTATTATAAAAAGACCTATTATTGGGTAGGAAAATATAAAGGATTTTTGTGTTATTTTAAACAGAACTAGGAAAGATCTTATTATGAGGCACATAAAGCCCTGATATATGGGACAATTTAAGCACAATTAAATTGAATAAAGAGTATTATTATGGGACATATAATAAATATACTACACAATAAATTTCTTTATTTCTCCTTAATTGTACTCAATTTATCCCCCATAAAAAAAGCTCCATATTCCCCCTATAATAGATTATGCATGATTTAGAGCCCTATTTAGGAGGGGAGGAGGGTGAATTAATGTCTTTTATGGGGGAGGGGGTATAATTTCAACACATTTAAAAAGGAACACAAAGGAAGAAAGATCTTTTTTGTAGCATGTAGAGCCCTATTATGAAAAGTAAATTCAGTGCAATTAAAGATAAATAAAGATCTTTATTAAGGGATATATTGGCTATATGCCCTATAAAATGCTCTTTATACTTCCTTAATTGCATCCTGCAAACGCATGGTGAATCAACCATCCTTCTTTGCACTGGTACTGACATCATTTCTTCAGTATCAGTGCAGAAAGAACAGGGAAGCCACTTGTTACTTCAGCAGCACTATTATTATTATTATTATTATTATTATTATTATCATTTATTTATAAGGCATCACAATGTATCCGCAGAGCCGTACAAAATACAACAAAATACAGTACAGACATACAGGGTAGGGACGGACAGCATAATACATAATAATATATAATATATATATAATTTTATTATGTATTATGCTGTCCATCCCTACCCTGTATGTCTGTACTGTATTTTGTTGTATTTTGTACGGCTCTGCGGATACATTGTGATGCCTTATAAATAAATGATAATAATAATAATAATAATAATAATAATAATAGTGCTGCTGAAGTAACAAGTGGCTTCCCTGTTCTTTCTGCACTGATACTGAAGAAATGATGTCAGTACCAGTGCAAAGAAGGATGGTTGATTCACCATGCGTTTGCAGGATGCAATTAAGGAAGTATAAAGAGCATTTTATAGGGCATATAGCCAATATATCCCTTAATAAAGATCTTTATTTATCTTTAATTGCACTGAATTTACTTTTCATAATAGGGCTCTACATGCTACAAAAAAGATCTTTCTTCCTTTGTGTTCCTTTTTAAATGTGTTGAAATTATACCCCCTCCCCCATAAAAGACATTAATTCACCCTCCTCCCCTCCTAAATAGGGCTCTAAATCATGCATAATCTATTATAGGGGGAATATGGAGCTTTTTTTATGGGGGATAAATTGAGTACAATTAAGGAGAAATAAAGAAATTTATTGTGTAGTATATTTATTATATGTCCCATAATAATACTCTTTATTCAATTTAATTGTGCTTAAATTGTCCCATATATCAGGGCTTTATGTGCCTCATAATAAGATCTTTCCTAGTTCTGTTTAAAATAACACAAAAATCCTTTATATTTTCCTACCCAATAATAGGTCTTTTTATAATACGCAGTCTTATTATAGGAGGCAATATAAAGCTCTTTATAATGAGGAATATTTGAGGACAATTCGGAATTAATAAAAATCTTTATAATGGGTTCAAATTTTAACAGAATTAAAAAGAAATAAAGCACTTCTTTATGGGACATATAGACTAAATGTCCTAAAAAAAACCTCTACATTCCCCATAACTATTTTTAAATACCCCCTGCATAATAAGCTATATCCCATAATAAAAGAGCATTGCTTGTGCTATTTGACCCATCCTCCAATTACAGGACTAATTTATAATAGGGGGACGTATAGAGTCTTAAAAGTCTCAGACAGAGTGTTAGCCGATCTGGGGCCAGTCCAGCATGGGAGAAGCTGCTATGGGACATAAAATGAGAAGTGGGGTAGTCATTATTAGCAATTCTACTATGGGATATTATTAGGGGAAGAAGTGCTCCAATTTAAGATTGAAACTCCAATACGACAGTAAAGCCAGGGGATACTTTGAATTGTTGGTCCCAAGGATGAGGCTTAATATACAAATAGATCACTACTGTTGAGCTGACTATGTACTGTGGACACAGCTGTGTGATATATTGCCACATAACCAAGCCCCTTGTTCTGCATTAGCCATATCAAATCTGTTGGAGACCGAAGTAAAAGACGTGGGGGCCCTTTAGGTTTTTGCTATGGGGCAATAGGCGTATCTATAATGGGTGCTGGGTGTGCAGTACACACGGGCCCCTCAGAACAGGGGGCCCTGTGGCATGCATCCTGCATCATGGGTTGACAGGGCAAGTGGGTCCATTCAGCATCTATTTCTTTCCTCTAAGATCTTCTGGAGGGAAGAAAGTGATGCCAAATTAGTCCCCCTTCCCCTGCTGTGGGACTGTCCCAATTCGTGGGCCAAAAAAGAAGAGAGGCTTAATGGCAATGTGAGCCCCACACCTTTCTGGCCTGTGAATCGGGACAGTAGTCCTGTCTCAGGTAAGACGGGGGGAGCCCATGTGCAAATCCTGCGCAAGGGCCCCCCTCACTTCTTAAAATGTCCCTGTATGGGCCAATGTTTTAGTTACAACCTTGCTTGAAACCCAAAAGGCCTGCCAGTGTATGACCAGCTTTAGGCAGTAAACAGGAAAGTTAACACTGATCTGCAGTCCTGTCAATTAAATTATCGACCTTTCTCAGCAAAGATAAACAAATGGAAAAGACAGAGGTGGATATTTAATTAAGAACGGGATCAGCTCCAAGTGCACAGATTCCCACCTAATAACTGAGCTGCTGAGTGCATACATTTTAGGGTGTCCCTATTGGACGTCTTAAGTTTGATGCTACCCCTGTTATCTTGTCTTTGCTGGATTGTGCACTGCAGAGCAACTGAATATTCCCCGGAATGTGCTAGAACATTGTAATAATGCATCATACCATACTGGGATCTACAGAGTTAAGTGCTGTGCCTGGAATCTTGCATACATTTAATTTCTGGAAGTTGTCTATGAGAAGTCTATAATTATTAGCTATGTTTCATTTACACTATGGATGCTATATCATTTTTTACCCTAAGTGCTATGTTGAGAGTGATTAGAGTTGCTTTGAAACCATTCACTAACCGATCATGTTATGTCCTGATATTTAAAGATTAACACCCCACAACTGGTTTACAAGTAGGTGACCATAAAATACATCCATAACTGAGTGCTGAAGCTCCTGAATATTAGCTAAAAAAAGCAAACTGAATGTTGGTAGAAGTATAATTCCCCTCAGAAATATAGGAAAAACGTGACCATGCCCTTCTATGAACCAGTAGCTAACCAGTCATTCTATTTGTAAAATATAATGCAGAAGTATTAGTTACACACATTTGCAAATTTATGTAAATCCACCAGTAACTTTCAATGCTCTTTTGTTGAGGTGGTCCTAAATCTAAACTGTCAGAATCCCTATATTGAGTCATATATTACTATATGTGTCTTTCAATTGAGAGCTTTCATATTTAGAGGCCTCCCTTAAAGCCTCAAAAAAAGCCAGACAGTGATCCCAAACATGTTTCCAAAATTAATGGTTGATCCAAAGCAGAACATACAATATTATTTTAAGGGAAAAAACAGTTGTAAGTGTGCAACTGAGAAAAAACATGCTAATGTGAGGGGTTCAAATTATTATTCATTCATTTAGCATGCAGGGAAAATAGTGTACTTTTTTGCACATAGAACTCACATACTGTAACATTTATACGTAATCTGTACCTGCATGTATATTTACTGCCAGAGCATATTATACTGGGAACACACTTACACTCAGCATACCTCCTAAGTGTCCCGATTACAGCGAGACAGTCCCGCTTTCAGGAGACTATCCCACTGTCCCGCCCACCTCACAACTTGTCTGGAGAGATCAGACTCTTGGGACAAAGTTGTTTGTTTTTCTTTTTTTTGTAAAGCCTGTGCCGCTGTCTATGCGGCGGTTGGGCTTTACACAGCACAGTACAGTTAATACAGAGCTCCTGTAGGACCAAACCTGTAACTGTGAATGGCAGTGACCTAATCTCTGCGGTCACTGCCATTATAGAAACAGATTTGGTTCTACAGGGTTTCAGTAGGAGCCCTATCTTACCAATACTGCACCACATGATCGCAGACCAGATGGAGAAGGAAGTGTCAGAGAGAGGGAGCACTGCAGAGGAAGAGAAAAGACATCAAAGTTAAGTAAGAGAAGACATGGAGGCTGGACATAAGGGGCAGACATATAGGCTGAGCATTAAAAGGAGCAGACAATGGAGGCTGTACATTAAAAGGGGCAGACAATGGAGGCTGGACACTAAAAGGGGCAGACAATGCAGACTGGACATTACAAGGGGCAGACATGGAGGCTGGACATTAAAAGGAGCAGATATGGAGTCTGGGCATTACAAGGGGCAGACATGGTGACTGGATATTACAATGGGCAGACATGGAGGCTACATTACAAGGGGCATACATTGTGGCTGGACATTAAAAGGGGTATACATTGTGGCTGGACATTAAAAGGGGCAGACATGGAGGCTGAACATTACAAGGGGCAGATGTAGAAGCTTTGCAAATAATAATGAGCCAGACATGGAGGCTGGACATAAAAATAAGGGGTAGACTTGAAGGCTGGACAAATAATAAAGAGGCAGACATGGAGGCTGTACGTAATAATAAGGGACAGACATGGAGGCTGGACATATAAAGGGGCAGAAATGGAGGTTGGACATATGAAGGCTGGACAAATAATAAGGGGCAGACATGTAGGCTGGACAAATAATAAAGAGACAGACATGGCAGCTGGACATAATAATAAGGGGCAGGCATGGAGGTAAGACAAATAAAGGGGCAGATATGGAGGCTGGACAAATGAATCCTGGACAAATAATAAGGGGCAGACATATGGATGGCAGGCCTAATAATAAGAGGCAGACATATGGATGACTTAATAAATAAAAGGGGCAGGCACTAGACCCACTAGTCTGGGTGGTGCAAGACACAGGACCAGGCCTGAAGACAGATTGGGCCCACTAATACTTACCATAGCCCGGATTCATGCCCCAAGGCGTATTGCACATACGTCTGTAATTTACCGATTGCAGTGTTTAAGACCACATATACATAATCTACGTAACGAAACAATATGCAGATTACGTACAATAGTTACTACGCATGCGTAGTAGCTATTATCAGTAAATTATGGACGTATATGTGCAATACGTCCAGGGGTGTGAATCCGGGCCCATAGTTCTGCAGCAGCAGCAGATAAGGTGCACATAAGCAGACTAGTGCACAAGAAAAGACTTCCCTGCACATGGGCCCACTGTTAATGCATGTCTTTGACCCATGATGTCACATAAGGGACAAGCGCTGTGGATGTGTTTTGGGCCCTAGAATTTCTGGCAGCAGCCCTGCTTGAACAATTTTCCCAGGCTTTTGACAAAAGGGTCAACATGTAGCATGTACACACTGCCTGGTGGTCACAGCATCTCTGCAAACTGACCAGTACAATAGTATATTTACAGAACATTTGGTTTTAAAAAAGTTTTCCATCAAAGCAAAAATGTTTTGCTGTATACCTCACTCCAGCACTTGTACATTAGAATTAAACAATCTGAGATAAAACACTGTCATAGTTTATAAATCTTTACATAATAAATTCTCTCCAACACTCTCTTTTTCCTTTATTCCTCACCTAAATTATAATAGGTAGCTTGAAATTAATTTGGGAAAAACCCTTTACATTCAGGAGTAAACACAGGAGGCCTTATTAAGAGAACCGTTTTTGCGGGGAGTTCTGTGAGTATTTTTAGGATCGGATGAATTGCGCATGCGTAGTAACTAATTTTACGCAATCTACGTTTATTTTACACACAGAAGTCCATTAGGGACGAACTTGTGAATTGCACTTTGAAAAATACGTACGGAGCGGCGTGGTTATAATCCGTCTGGAGAAAGATACTTGAAAATGTGTGTGTGTGGGGGGGCATTTAAATGAGCATTTAAGGGCACGTTTAGTTAGATACGCACGTACGTGATCATTTTACGCACGGAAAGATCAGAGCGCTCGAAGGACCTGTAAGTCTCCAGCAACCCGTCCGTGTGAGGGGAGTGTCATGGGTGTTGCCTTGCAACGGCCATGCATATATATTTGAACCATTCACTGACGGATCTCTGAATACGGCCCGGGATTTTTTGTTTTCACAGAGTTTGTGCAATTATTGCCCTCTGTTTCTAAAACTGCCAATCAGCTGTTCTACCCAGTTCAATTTCAGTCATCTCCAAAGAAATTCATGATTTACATGTACATTTACATAAGTTAAAATAATTTTAAATGATATGGCATCAATGTAATTATTGTGACAACATGCTTTGGCAACAAATTCAAGATTATGTCTGTCTCATTTTCTATTTCTGAAAGAAAGAAATTTCTGATCTTGATTCTATTTCTATAGATTTTCTCGAGCAATTGACACATAGACCTTTATTTGCTCAAGATACCTCTTAGTGAAAGAGGCTGTCTGTAGAAAAGGATTATCCTATTGACAATGCCTTTTCAAATCGAAATTCTTTGAATAACAAATCTGGAGTATATTTACTTTCTTAATGTACCCACAATTCACAGTTAAGCATCCTTTCCACAAAAGGTCAAAAAGCGTGAAGTGATGAATTTCAATAAGAATCTACACATAACTGTATAGAAATGGAAAGTCGCACTGCTTAAAATACAAATGCAATAACAGCTGAATGAAATACAGTCCTACAGATCACATAGGTTTATATTAAAGCGTGCAAAGTTACCATTGTATGATGTCTCTCATTTCCAGATGTTGCCACTGCAAATGCATGTTCTGTGAGTGAGCTTAAGCCCTTTACATGAAAAAGATTCTTAAAAATTAACGATAGTGTAACTTTTGCTTTGTTTTGTATTTGAAAACATTTCTATTCTTACATTTTAGATTCTTAAATATAATAATGAATATATATTTTAATATTGTAAGATGTATGGAGCTGTGTTATTACAAAACTTGGGCCATTTAATGATTGCAAATATTTTCTGTTTAATACTTACACCAGCCCTGTGCTGGTGCAATATATTAGAAGCAAAAACCGGGAATCCGGCCTGCTACTGAGCTCCCAGCAGCACTAAACCGTCCACTTTCTGATTTCTATATAATGGAACAGACCATTCTATTAGTACAGAGTATGTGGAAGAGAACACAAGTGGATAAGTTACTTTGCGTCCATCTCTATGTGTTTGTTGCTTCTTGTGCACATGTACAGTGAGAAAACCTACTGTGTTTATGCCTAAAAAAAAGAGATGTAAATGTAGCTCTGAATCAGCTCCATAACTAGTAACATATTTAATGTTTTTCAAAAGATGTTTAACATCTGACCTCTCAATCTGCTTAACTGTCTCAAAACCCTAAAACAAATATATCTGTTTGTTTGTATACTATGTAAACTTGAGCTAAAGTCATGACTTGTTAAATAAGGTCATTCATCAAATCTAAGTTTAAGCTAATTTATTGAAAATTAAACAATTTATCCCTTTATCCCAGGATTATGTGTATTGTTCCAAACTCAAAACGGTTGTCATCATGCTGACCCCATAATTCCTTCCCATTTGGGAAACAACTAAACGTCACATACGCCATGTGTGTGACCCTTGGTGAAGCTCACTGTCATAACTTATATAAGACACAGACACCAAGGGCTATATTTACAAAAAAAAAAAAAAATTTCCCCCGAAGGGAAGCTACTCCAGGCTCGCCTGTGTTCGCGTCGAGCCTGGCAGCTTCCCCTTAAAAAGTTGCCAATACTCACCCCTCCGCCGAGGTCCCTCGAAGTGCTCTGCCCGCAGCGCAGGCACTTCACATCGAATGAAGTGCCTGCGCATGCGCAGAGACTTCAAAGCCGCAATTAGAAAATTTCAGCCCAGATATGAAAACCCACTGCGCAGGGTCTTCGGGCCTGATCCAGAATAACACCTGCCGTCGCTAGGATGGCGGGCGTAAGCATAATATCGGCTTTTGAACCGATATGTGCATGCGCCGGGCAGATGTTGCCCGGTGTTGCTACGGCAACGCCCGATCGTGGATCAAGCGTCCGTAGCAGCGCCGTAGGGACACTGGAGGGGACGTCCTCCAGCGTCCCTACGTTAAGGTTAGTGCAGGTGGGTGGGGGGAGGTAGGTAAATGAGGGTAGGAGGGCGGGCTAAGCGGCCACACGCTCCTGTGCGAGCGTATGGCCCCTTCCTTTCGCCGGCTGAAGTTAGGGTAGCCTTCAGCCAGCGTAAGGAAGGGGCCATACGCCCGCACAGGGGGAGTGCCATGGTAAGTGAACGCTGATACGCTGTGCTTTAGTAAGCACAGCGCATCGGCGTACCTCTGGATCAGGCCCTTCATATCTGGGCCGGAGTCTTCTAAGTCGGACGCGTCTGCCGGACAGGTGAGTTTTGTCTTTTTTTTTAACAGTTTTTAATGTTTTTCTTTATTTTTAGAAGTCACAGCCTCTTCTTTCTTCTGTCGATTGATTTCTTTTCCTCTGCGAAGCATAAGCACTTGATTTCCTAGTCAATTGGGAACTGGCTGGGAGAAAACAGTCCTTTTGAAAAAGGAATATGTTGTGTCTGTCTAGTCATCTAAAAAGCAATGCAGACCCATGCTGCGGCGGGTCTTGTGGCAGGTCCGGATATCGGAAAGGTAATGAATGGGTAAGTTTATGAAAAATAGATTCAGAATACTTACCTAACCTTTTATTTAGAGACAGCCGACAATTAGCTGTCGGCTGTGTGTATTTCGAAAATGTCCTTTTCGGAGCGGCAAGCGGAAAACCAACATACTGAAGGTGCCATATGTGGTTTTGTTGGTGTAGGAGCCACCATATGTTTTGCACTCTGGTAGGTTGTGTGAGTGCTACTTAAGTGTGTCATTTTTTTTCCTGTAGAAAACAAAGTTTAAACTGTAAAAACTATTTCTGGGACTACACTGTGCATTAAAATCACAAGTGTAGACTTGGGCAAAGCCATGGACTACAATGGAAGGCAAATTTAAACTGTGAAAACAGGATTAGAGTTAAGAGGCTAGTTTTCTAACTCTAATTTACGATTAAACATAAAGCTATGCAGTATGTTAATTCTATGTGCAAAATCGAAATATTCTCTATACATGCAAAAGAAAATAAGTTTATTTACACCAGCCATATTGAAACATGCTTCAGGTCTACACTTAAGAATGCTATAATGTGTGCAACATGCAAGATGCTCTTTAGAGATTTATGCTGGGTGTTGTAGTGTCACTCCTGCTTGGTCCGTAATTATCACTGTGTAAAAGTGTTTATATATTTTTGTATGAAAATAGCATTACTACTGGTACAGATTGTGTTTAGTCCAAATAAAATATGCCAGCATAAAAGCAGATTGTACACAAAATGTGTCAGAATTTTATCAGTTTGGAGCATAGCAAAACCTAAGCGGGGTGAATACTGATTGCATGAAGGAATTTCACCATATGTGAAAAGGATGACTCTTTCCAACATGTTATTCTGCTGCTAAAAAAGGAACATAGAACTATACTACTCTGCAACACAGTATTGTTAGACTGATCCAGAGCTGCACTTATATCTAAAGGTATAGGCAAAACAGGTACAAGTTTAGATTTGAGCAAAACCATGCTGCAAATCTGTATTTGGAGGTGAGCCACAGCTCGGTTCTTCCTGCCACATTAAAATTTGTAATCAAGGCAAAACCCCATTTTCACAAAAATGTTGCAACTTCAATCCCAGGGTTACCACCTTTTCAGCAAGAAATTCCCAAACACAAGCTCACCCCCCAGAAAAAAAAAAACCCTTAGAAATGAAGTAATTTTTGGTGTTTGCTAATTAAAAACCAAAAAAACAAAACATACACATATACAGTTCATATACTCCCCCCCACATACTACAACCACCCATTACCCCCTCCTCCTATCTGCCCACAAACTACAGCCACACATTATACTTTCTTATTTTATACTCTCTTTATTACCTTAACCCTTTTTTTCGGGTGTTTATATGTTTCTATTAATGCCTTGCTTCACATCCCCCCCAATAAGACCAGGGGCTCTATTTACTAACTTAATTTCCGGTTGATAATGGCTGTTTTAATACTAAAACGCACATTATCACCTGAAAATGAACATTTTAAAATTTACTAAACTGCATTTGCCATGGAAATCTGCTGTTTCCATGGCGATGCATAAACACTTTGTTAGGCTTCAGCAGCCCGTTGATCTTAACGGGTGCCGAAGCACTATTACAAGTTACTATCCCTCACTGCCGAAATTCTTATTCGGCAGTGAAGGAAAAAATCTGAGGATGGCGTTATTGACTTCATGCCAGCAATCTCCCCATATTCCTCCCTTAATAGCCATTATTAGGGGGAGGAAAAATGGGGTATGTGTGGGGAGACCGCTGGTATGATGGAGGATGCGGTTATGTAAAAAAAAAAAAGTAAAAAAATATTTATTTTTTTTTTAGTTAAAAAAATAAAGATAAACATTAAAACGTTAATAACAGTTAAAAAAAAAAATACAAAACTCACCTGTCCGGCAGACGCGTCTGACTTAGAAGCTTCCAGCCCGATATGAAGACCCTGCGCATGCGCAGTGGTTTTCATATTTGGGCTGAAAATTTTCAAAGTGCGGCTGTGAAGTCTCTGCGCATGCGCAGGCACTTCATTCGATATGAAGTGCCTGCGCTGCGGGCAGAGCACTTCGAGGGACTTCGAGGGACCTCGGCGGAGGGGTGAGTATTGGTAAATTTTTAAGGGGAAACTGCCAGGCTCGCCGCGAACACAGGCGAGCCTGGAGCAGCTTCCCTTCGGGGGAAATTTTTTTTTTGTAAATATAGCCCTATAGGTCCTTAAGATAAGAGGTAGTGGGAGGGGGTGTGTGTGTGTGTGTGTGTGTGTGTTGCTCAAAAAAAATAAAGGGAACACTAAAATAACACATCCTAGATCTGAATGAATTAAATATTCTTATTAAATACTTTGTTTCTTACATAGTTGAATGTGCTGACAACAAAATCACACAAAAATTATCAATGTGGACGTAAGGCCCTCATAGAGTCTGTTTCTGACCGTTTGAGCAGACACATGCACATTTTTGCCTACTGAAGGTCATTTTGCAGGGCTCTGGCAGTGCTCCTCCTGTTCCTCCTTGCACAAAGGCGGAGGTAGCGGTCCTGCTGCTGGGTTGTTGGCCTCCTAC
>WWET01004725.1:96110-116573 GCA_011038615.1 Limnodynastes dumerilii | reverse complement strand
GCAAATATGCTTTCATATTTTTCTGTTTCCACAATAGATAGATAGATAGATAGATAGATCGGTGGTAGTCATATTCCAGACGGAGTGAAAATCCCGGTGCGTCTCATCCTCCACAAATTTCCCAATTTTAACGGCACAGAGGAAAGTCCGCCACCACTGCAACTAAAATTTTACCAACACGTAGTACATCACATCTAACCACAAATAATTCTGTCAATGGTTAATTTTTGTATTGCATAAGTGCATCTCACACGTACAAATGTTCATTTTTATTCCTGAACCTACAAATAAAAAAAAACGCCTGCAAACACATCGTCGGTCACCCACTGAGTGTCACTTTGTGAAAGTGTATTATTCTTCTTTTTGCCTCAGTTATAAAATCCGTCGCCAGGTACGACAATTTTGTTAGTGACAGTCAGCGCTCTTGGTTGACAATTCTTGAAAGCAACATTCATCAAGAGATTTGAATAGCACTTTAAAAGTATGACAAAGAACGCTATTTCACTCATTTATTTGACAGTTTTCTGTTTTTAATAAAAAAAAAAATAGCTATTAAGCTGCCACCTGTTTGTCCCTTTTTTGGTAAAAAACATGAAAGCGACCAAATTGTGTTTGTGATTTTTCATAATGCACTAGGTATGGTTGTCTAAATGTTCTTGAATGGATAAAAAAAAATTCAACCTTTTTCCAAGATACAATGTGCTAAAAATAAAGTGCTTGCATTGTAGGTGTAAACAATACTGATAATCGTTTATGGTGGTGTAAGAGGAAAATTACGAGAACGGTTACCAGGGTGCTGAGTTTTTGTTATCAGGTGGTGTTCACCAGGGCCGCTGATGGTGGGGTTGAAATTGGCTGCGAGCCACAAATTGAACTCCCCGGTCTGAAACAATGTCAGAAGGCAGTCCATGGAGACTGACAATATATTGAACAAATAAGGAAACAAGAGTCCTGACACAGGATAATTTGGTAAGAGGAGTAAAATGAGCCATTTTGGAAAAACAGTCAACTACTACCGATATGGTGTTATATTCTGATTAATTGGGTAGGTCGGTGATGAAATCTATGGAGATATCGGTCCAAGGTTTAGATGGAGCGGGCAAAAAGAGCAGCAGACTAGAGGGTGAGCGATGAGGAACTTTATTCTGTGCACAAGTCTTACTAGCGGAAACAAACTTGAAAACATCTTTAAAAACATAGAAACATAGAAAGTGACGGCAGATAACAGCCATATGGCACATCCAGTCCGCCCATTTGTTTATTCAAAACTATACTGACCCTAGACTCTATTTACCCTCAATTTAGTTTACTATTTAGGATATCCTTATATTTATCCTAAGCATGTTGCCGACACAGCTGCTCAGGGAATTAAACATGTTTACAACTGTTCACCCTAAATCCACCCACTAAACTGTTCTACTGTATCGGCCTCAACCACCTTAGATGGTAGTCTATTCCACTTATCTATCACCCTTTCAGTGAAGTAATTTTTTCGCACATTTCCTCTGAGTCTACCACCCTCCAGTTTATATTAATGCCCAGGAAGGCCACCAGAGAGGAGAGAGGAGTTTCTTGGTCTTTGAAATACCAGGATGTCCAGCTGTCTTTCAGGAATGAAATTCAACAAGAACTGATCTCCTAAGAGAAGAGGGGACAAAGAGCAGGTTAGGGTCTCACGTGGAGCTTGATTCTGAAGAGCACGGAGCTGGGAGAACAGATCTTGAGAGACTCCAACAAGCACTGAGGAGGAAGGAATAATAGGAAGAGGAGTCGGCTTGGAGGCATTAGAATCCAAAAAACTGCGGGATAAGACGTCGGCCTTGAGGTATTTTGAACCAGGACGAAACGTGATGGTGAAATTGAAACGGGTGAAGAACAAGTCCAACGCGTTTGACGGGAATTAAGCCTCTTGGCGGATTGAATATATTCAAAATTTTTATGATCCGTGAACACTTTAATAGGATGGAGAGAGCCTTCCCACCAATGCCTCCATTCTTCGAAGGCCCGCTTGATAGCAAGAAGTTCGCGGTTTCCAACGTCATAATTAATCTCTGGATCAGAAAATTTTGGGGACATAAAGGCACATGGAAGTAATTGACCATCTACAGGGTTGACTTGCGAAAGAACGGCTCCAGCTCCAACATCGGAAGCATCGACATCAACGATGAATGGCAATTCCGTATTAGGAGGACAGAGAACAGGGGCCAAGATAAAGGCTTGTTTCAAGACATGAAAAGCTTCAAGAGCTTGCGGAGGCCAATTCTTGATATCAGCTCCTTTTTTAGTAAGGGCAGAAATGGGTGAGACCAATAACGAAAATCCACGAATGAATCTTCTGTGAAAATTAGCAAATCCCAGGAAACGTTGAATGGCTTTAAGATTAGTGGGTCGGACCCAATCCAGGATAGCCTTGACTTTGCTAGGGTCCATCTTGAAGCCAGAGGAAGAGATAATAAACCCGAGAAAGGCCATCTGGGGAACCTTGAACTCACACTTTTCCAACTTAGCGTAGAGAGAGTTTTCACTGAGTCTTTGCAGCACAGACCTAACATGTTGGTGATGTTCAGGCATGGAATGAGAGTAAATCAAGATGTCGTCGAGATAAACAATGACAAATCTTCTGAGAAGTTCTCGCATGACATCATTAATCAGATCTTGGAAGACTGCCGGGGCATTGCTGAGACCAAATGGCATCACCAAGTATTCATAATGTCCGGACAAGATGTTGAAGGCAGTCTTCCACTCATCTCCTTCTTTAATAAGTACAAGATTGTAGGCTCCTCTTAAATTGATCTTGGAGAAAACAACCACCTCTCTGAGTTGATCAAATAATACTGAGATGAGAGGATATGGATAAGTGTTCTTGACGGAAATTTTATTTAGGGATCTGTAATCAATGCAAGGACGCTCCTTCTTTTCAACAAAGAAAAACCCCCAGAGGAGATTTAGAAGGGTGGATAAATCCTATAGCAAGGTTCTCTTCCACATATTCTTCCATGGCCTTGGTCTCTGGACGAGAAAGAGAGTACAATCTGTTCTTAGGAAGGTTGACATCATGGAGGAGCTCGATGGAGCAGTCATAACTACGATGAGGAGGTAGGACGTCCATTGATTTCTTAGAAAAGACGTCAGAGAAGTCAGCATAATGGTCTGGGAGACCTGGGAGCACAGTGAGTGGAAGTTGACCACGGAGAGGAGGGCGTAGACAGTTAGAGTAACAGTGATCACTCCAGTTGACAATATCCCCCTTGAACCAATCAATGTGGGGGTTATGAAGGTAAAGCCATGGGTGTCCTAGGATCAGAGGTGAAGCCGGACAGTGAATAAGAAACAGGGACAATTCTTCAACACGCAGAGCACCCACGTGAGAAGAAGAGAAGGAGTAGCAAACGTGACTCTTCCAACGGTTAAGGGTTTGCCATCTAATCCACAGACCATAAGAGGGGACATGAGATCCACAAACCCATGATTTCCAGCGATTTGGCAAAAGAAATATCCAGGAAGTTGCTAGCTGCATCACTGTCAAGGAAAGCAGAAATGTTAAAAACAATGCCTTTGCCTGAAAGAGCAGCCGGAAGCAATAGCGCATTGGTGGAAGAGAATATTTGAGAGCCTAGACGTACCTCTCCCCTGTCATCTAGGCTTTGTCTTTTACTGGACAAGTGGAGCAGTCATGCAGGAAATGGCCCCGGAGGCCACAATATAGACAAAGACCAGATGCTCTGCAACTGTCTCTCTCCTCCTTCAAGAGACGAAAAGTGCCAAGCTGCATTGGCTCTTCGGTGTCCCTAGTAGATGGCAGATGGTTTACCCACTCAGGGTTAGGAAACGAAGCAGAGGCGGAATCCTTTTCTTGACACCTCTCTGAAGCGTCGGTCGATTCTGATGGCCAGCTGCATGAGTTTCTCCAAAGAGTCCGGGGGAGAGTACTGGACCAGCGCGTCTTTCGCCTGATCAGAGAGACCAAGACATTACTGACTCCGGAGTGCAGGGTCGTTCCAAAGGCTGTCCACCGACCATCTGAAGTCGGCGCTATACTCTTCTGCTGAGCGTCAGCCCTGATGCAGACTGTGCAACTGGGATTCGGCGGATGCCACATGATCAGGATCGTCGTATAACAGTCCTAAAGCTCTGAAGGAAACGTTCACAGAAGAGAGTGCAGGATCACCTGCCAGGAGTCAGAACGCCCAGGACTGATGGACACCCTGCAGGAGTGAGATAATGATTCCCACACATTGCACTTCAGTACCGGATGAGACAGGACGCAGGTGAAAATAGAGCTTGCAGCTCTCCTGGAAGTTCCGGAAGATCTTACGGTCTCCAGAGAAGCAATCTGGGAGATTGAACTTAGGCTCGACCACTGTATGCTGCCGGGGCTCTTGGTCTGCCTGAGTCGCAGCTTCATGAGCAGCGAGACGATAAGAGAGGTTTTGGACCACCTGGGAGATGGCTTGAATCTGGTTTGCCAGGACTTGAGCAGGGCTAGGAATTGTGGTGTCCATTGGGACCGAGAGCCCAATGTATTAGGGTTGGTTATAATGTAAGAGAAAAATTACGAGAATGGTTACCAGGGCACGGAGTCTTTATCAGGTGGTGTTCACCAGGGCCCCTGATGGTGGGGTTGGAATTGGCCAACAACAGGTCGCGGCCCCTGGAACCAAACTCGTAGAAGAGAGAAGACAGGAAGACAGAAGAACAGGTTGAGCAGAAAGCAGGAAAAGACAAGTCAGAAGGGACTGACTTGTGACGGACCACACTGAACACAGAGATGGAACAAAGGACTAAAGGCAATCACAAGGACTGACTAGACAAACAGGACTAACCAGGGAATCCACGCACGTAGTCACACAGCGGAACCCCCATGGGGTGACCGATACAATCACACAGGAGAGAGCAAGGGTTACACAACAGGAGATAACAACAGGGAGAGAGGAAGAGAGGGAAATGGACAACAAGGGGTTAACGGCAAGGAACTGGTCAGGACTAGAGGGGCACTCAAGAAAGGAATAAGCAAAGCAATAAGTCAAAGGCGCTAGGAGCAAGAATGCAAAGAGGCAAAGGGACAAGAGCAAGGGGTGAGAGCAGAAGTACAAGGCAGAAATGACTGAGGCACGTGAAGGACGATATAACCAGCACTGGAGGGCTGGAAGTGCTGACTATTTACAGGGGGACTGGCCAATCAGGATTGGAAGACTGAACCAGCCCCCTGCAATGACTGGTGGCTGGAGAGGAAGGAGCAGCTGAGAATGACAGAGATAGCGTTGTGGCTGGCGCAAAGAGAAGGGGAGCGTCCTGGCTGCCTAGCAACCAGGATGCATAGCCGCAAGAACTGGTAATAAGCGCCAACTCGGGCGTGAAGATCAAGAAAGCGTCCTGGCAACCTAGCTACGTGCCACTGCCACCAATGATCCCGGTGCTAGGAGAGTGCCAATAACACACACTGCGAGCCGCTGTGTGATCGCGGCGGCTAGTTACAGGTGGTTTTAGAGTTTTAAAATTGTGCTGGTGTTATTAGCAATGGTTATAAGCCTAGGAAAAATATTAGTTGGGTAATATTTTATATCAGAGGTAGTAATTTAATACTTCAGTAAGTTTCTCACAATAGTTTCACTGATTTACATTATAACCAGTTAAAAAAGTTAAGGCGGTTGTTATTACATGTATGGCAATGGTCATATCGGAAACACATCAACATCAGAGACATATGTTATGTCTGCTACATCTGCTGGTTTATGTCAACTGAATAATACAAAAATATCATTTTTGTATTATGTTAAATTCAACACTATATATATACCAATAAAAAAAAGTACTCAACAAACAAGTGTAGTGTAGCTAGAAACACATTACCTTTGAAAAGTGTGGGTGAAATGTCCATACCAAAACAATATAATACACGAACTACAACGCTATGAACACTTCAGCTGAGATTGTAAAGACATGGCTAATTATATATTGTTGTATTGGAACGTCATCACCAAATTTAGCTTGCCTGTGATAAATATGAAGCTACTAATACCCGCTGTAGTGTTGCAGAACTCATCATGAGGCCGGGAATGATGCAGATGCTACAAACTGGTTAATAGTTGTAAAGGCCTTCAGAGTTGACAATTACAAATACAAAACAGCTCTAAGTAGTTCACATGTTTACAGGTTATATATATTATATTATGAAAGAAGATTAACATCCAACAATTTAGAACATACTTGTAAAGACTACAATATAGCCTTTCTATTCATGACAGTATCTGTTGACACTTACGTTCTAAACAATAAGGACTACTTAGACAGGTGCTGCGCGATAGTTATCATTTCGTTTTGTCTGTGTACAATTTTTTAAATATGGTTACACCTTAGGTTGTGCAGATAAGGATTACCTTCAGTAGATGTTGTGTGTGTATTTCATGATCAAAGGGTGGAAAAGGAAAAAAGTATGTTAGGCTCTCCATTGTTTCTGTTGATGACAAAAGAACATGGGTCTTACTTGCACGCGTACAAGGAAAATTGTCTTTCAAGAATCGTCAACCAAGAGCACAGATTGTCAGTCACCAAATTTTTGCAACAGGGGACAGCAATTTTCGCGCTGGAAGAACAAGGAATACAGCAGTCCCAAACTGCGTCCAACACGCTGTGTTTGCAAACGATTCTTTAAAGTAGGAGGTACCGGAAGGGAGGAAAATTAGCATTTCTACTTGTGACATGCACATATGCAAAACAAAAATTAACCAATGATGGACTGATTTGCAGTTACACGGGATTTAATACCTTAGCCGGAAGGATACTGTGCCGGAATTTGCTCAGGGCAGATAAAATTGTCGTTTTCGTTGTGCCGAGATATGCACTTTAGCCGGGATCATAATGTCCCGGGATTTTTTCCCTGCTGGGATACTATCAGTGTCAGGACTTTAATGTGGTGGATTTCCTTTGCCGATAATTTCTTGGGACCAGTATTTTATGTGCCGGGATTTTATCAATGTAGGTCAATTGCATGTGTCTGGTATTCAATTGCTGGGATTATTTACATGTCGGGATTCTCGCTGTAGGGCAATTCGTGAAGGGATTAGACACACCAGGATTTTCAGCGTCTGGAAATAGTACCTGTTCCCTGCACCCTGGTGGTCTAGGGGTAATTATGCCTGCACCCTCGTGGTTTATGGATTAATTGCCATCCTGCACCCTATTGGTCTAGGAGTTAATGCCTCCTGCACCCTTATAGTCTAGGGGTCAATGTACCTTGCCTTTGGCTATCCAAGAATTAAATGGCCCCTGTGCTGGTCTAGGGGGAATTTGCCTCTTTTTCTATTGTATGCTAAACACCCATAAGCTAAAGATCTCATTTGCACAGTCCCTGGGGAATGGCAAATCACAGACGCACTGGTCTTACAACGGAGGTTAATGTATGGCATATGCTATTATTTTTGGATAAGGTCCAAAGATAATAATATTGCTATCACATGCTTTTGTAGAAATTAATGTTTTTGGATTATATGATATCCGACAGATCCGAATTTTGGTGTATCAGGTCAGACTCGGTTCCTCCTGCCTAATTTGGATTAAATTGAGGCAAAATGAAATGTCATATCTTGTGGTTTTGTATTCTGTATATGGCACTCCCTCGCAATTGGCACATATTTCACCGTAGAGTTAAAGGTAACATTTTCTAGCTACAGCTGTGCTGTAAATATAGTGAACCTGATTCAGATATGGAAAGTAAGAGAGGAAGGTTACACCTAGGCTAAACCATGTTGATTTCGGAGGGAGTCTAGTTACTTTTATTCTTTGCATGCAAGGATACATCTTTGAATTGCTTGCTGCACACAGATAGTGACCAGCTTTACTATTACACTGTTATTTAGACTTGGGATAGGAAACATCCCCTCTCAACTCTAATACTGTTTGCACCAGATAAAATGTGAATCCCCTGAAAAGAACATGGTTTTGCCCAGGAGTAACTTTGCTCTCTTATATTCAGTCTCTGAATTAGGTTCAGTGATAATATCTAATTGTGTTGGCAGTATTGACCTGCTCCTTAAAAGGGCTTTCAGTGTTTCAAAAAGTTGTAAAATAGAAGCAATTGTTAAACACATCTACTGGTGATAGTGAGTAAAGACTGCACATAGCAGTCAGCAATTATAACATCTGGTCTGACTTGAAAGACATGCAATGATACTACTAGCACCAATTACTCTGAGACAGTAACAATCAATAGAATGGTGGAGAATAACATGATGGTGAGTTATAATTTACCGTATATACTCGAGTAGAAGCCGACCCGAATATAAGCCGAGGCATCTAATTTTACCACAAAAAACTGGGAAAACTTATTGACTCGAGTATAAGCCTAGGGTGGGAAATGCAGCAGTTACTGGTAAATTTCAAAATAAAAATAGATAACAATAAAATATCATTAATTGAGACGGTGATATCAGCAGTCATCGGACCACCCACGGAGGCTGCAGGCAAGGCTGGTGCTAGGGTGTTCGGCGCCCCCCTGCGAGTGTGCCCCCTCTATGTGTGTCCTGCCAGTCAGTCTGCCCCCTCTATGTGTGTCCTCCCAGTCTGTCTGCCCCCTCTATGTGTGTCCTGCCAGTCTGTCTGCCCCTCTATGTGTGTCCTGCCAGTCTCTGCCCCTTCCCAGCCTGGTTGCAACATTGAACTTACCTTTGCTTTCCCTCCGGCAGTCCCTGCTTCTGTTTCAGGCTCTCTCACCCGCAGCTGTGCCTTTGGCTCTCTCCCTCGTTACCTAAGGTCAGGTCACCACAACGTCATTGTGCAGCGCGCACCGTGGGGAGACAGCCGGAGGCAGAGCTGCGGGGAGAGTCTGACACAGCTACAGGGACCGCCGGAGGGACAGCAAAGGTAAATGTAGGATAGGATCCATTTTTTTTCATCACTCGAGTATAAGCCGAGGGGGCTTTTTAAGCATAAAAAATGTGCTGCAAAACTCGGCTTATACTCGAGTATATACGGTAAGTTCCTGACCCGCCCCCTCTGTCAAGCAAAAATTACCCCTAGCCTGTAAGTGTGTGTGTGTTAGGGAATTAGACTGTAATAATATGTAAAGAGCTACTTAATATAATGGCACTGTTAAAACAAAAAAAAACATAATTAAAATGACAATACTGATAATATGGTCATACTATCTGACTGTCAAGACATGTAAGACATTTATTATTGTTCTCCGTGAAAGCAGGAAGTATATAATGTAGATTTTGATATTTTTTAGGTAATTTATAATTTATTTCTTTCACACATTAAAATAGTAGTTTTATATTGAAGGTACACATCTAATAGTAATAGCAGTATAAAATGCTTTAGTAGAGCACATTACACAATGGACCAGCGCTTGTGTCAGTGCATAAGCACTGTTGAATTTGTTGTGGCCATTCACCATCCCCACCTGCTTTCCTAATGCATCACAGGCAAGGACCATCTTCCACTTTGACAATCTGACTCACATTGCCATGAAGGCATGCCCCTTTCATGGCACCCGTGAAGCCATGCCCTTATTTTGAATGTTCACAATTTTTCCAATTTTTTTCAATTTTTTTTCAATTTTTTTTTAATGTGGGGGGTTTCTGGGCAACCAGAAACCTGTCTGGGTGTGCCACTGCGATGAATCACAAAAGGATTGTATAGGTTTATACTTAGCTTAAGACATTTCTGTTTATAAAAATCATATTTACAGTTATAATTTCACACCCTGCTATTATTTTATCAATTAGTTTTTTGTTTTTATTGGTTGTTTTACATATTTTTTTTAAGAAAATAAAGAAATATGTGGTTTAAAAAGCGACATTAATTACATTTTGGTTTCCTCTAGATGAAAAATAACTGCAGAGTGACGCACACAGCGTGCATAAATGGTTTATGCGCTCATTCTGCGCATGCCTAACAATGCTGCGTTTCCGATGCATAAATATGTCTCAGATAGCAGGGTAGGTCAAGCCACCATACACATACGCAATACACATGGAGGGTGGGATAGAAATTCAAATCATACAGTAAGGGATTTCCCAAACCCTCACGTACGCATGATCCTGCATTCCGAGCAAAAGCCTTCCAGGTGCAGACACTAAAGGTAGAGTTCTGCAGAAGGTGCAAACTGATTCACAGGTATGGAATATAAGATTCCCATTTCCGTGTGTTAGCCTGTGTTACCTAAGCTTGGGTCTGTTTGCACATCGGTAAATACACAACCAGTAAACATTATAAATGTTCCACGGGTGTTTGGCTACTAGAAATGTAGATGCCAAATGAACACTAAGCTAATTACATTTGCTTATAATAATAACAATGTAAACAAATAGTAACAATAATAACATAATTTGTTCTCTTTCCTTAATAGACAATTTACTTAGTGGTTTACTTTAAATAAAAGATAAAACAAAAGTAAGTCAGAGTTTAAATTGTCAATGGATATACTCCATCTTATGTTTTTGTAACATAATGAGCTGATGAAATATGCTGGTGCCATACCAATAAAGGATAATGTTCATAAAACATTGCATACACAATCTTTCTCTCTAGAAACGGAGTCCTGGAAGTTTGCCACAGACATGCAGAAGCTGGCTGACTACTCCTCACATTTCTCTATCCCCAGGAGTACCTTCTGTAAGGTAAAACTGCTCTGCTGCCATCACAGAGACACAGACAAATAATAAAATCCTCATGATTCAGAGCAAAAGGTAACCACTGATTATTCATGTCTGAGTGATTTGTGAGCCAGAGATATGCATGCAGCATGCCTGACTGCAAAGATAGGAAGAGAAAAATAGTATTCTGAAAAGACACGTTTTCAAAAGGAATAGAAAAATCTGTTGCAGAGGTAGAGCCCATTATTTATACACTGTAAGTTATCAATCATATACGCTTCTGACACAAGAAATATAAAAGACAAGTAACTGCATTATAAACATCATTTATTAAAGCACCACGAATGATGGTATAATATTAACAAAAGGTCTTTTTAGGGGCATTACTTTAAAAAAAAAAAATGCTCTTGCAATTGATATACATATACAAAAAAAATTTCAATCTCATTCAATTCTACATTCCACAGTATAGAAATCAACTATAAAAATATGAGTTGAAGTTGTTACCCTCAGAAGTGGACAAACTGTTAAATGCATGGGGCCAGATTTACTAAGCTGCGGGTTTGGAAAAGTGGAGATGTTGCCCCTAGCAACCAATCAGATTCTAGCTGACATTCTCTAGTATGAAATAGCTAAATAAGATCTAGAATCTGATTGGTTGCTATGGGCAACATCTCCACTTTTCCAAACCCCCAGCTTAGTAAATCTGGCCCATGGTGTTATATTCCCTAAACTGGAGGTTTCATTTATACTCCTTTCACACCGAAATCCCAGGAAATACATAGGATAATGAACAGGGGTTTTACCAGATCAATCAGCAGTTAATTAGTTGTTAGGTATATCGTGCAATATTGTTATTTTGTGCGAATGCTGCAACATTGTTTTTATGTTTTGATCTATAGCTGGTACCAGTTTATTTTATATTGCTGTAATAAACAGTTTAATACTTTGATTAAACCCAGTAGTAGCTTTTATACTTTGGTTATACATGCACAGATAAATACATTATTTATTACATTTTTCTGAGAATCCCCTTGGCAATACAGTGCCGGTGTCAATGTTTTTGCTTTTCATTTACTAAATCCCTGGGGGTGTCGCTTACCCCCTGACAAGGGCTACGTTTTGCCAGGAGTGATTCCAGGATATTGCTAGATACAATTATTGAATAATATTTTTATGTCATAATTCTCAAGCGCCATCACAACAGGTGTGGGTGGTCCTTTCTTTTTTGTAAATAGGGGTTTTACCAGGTTCACACAGCACCTTTGTCCCTGGTTGTTGCATTTCACACTGGACCCGTGTCTACAGAGGCAGAGAGCAATTCCCATCCCTCAATTTAGATACTTAAATGAAACCCAGGAACACACTTGCACACTATAGTGTAACTGAGTCAAACAAGGGAATAACCCTGGTAGCTCACAACCTGAGTTAACACATTCACACCAACACCTGATGAGGGTTATTCCCGGGTCGGGTATTAGTGGGCTTTTGTTTACCAAAACTGAGATCGATTAAATACACGCATTCTATAAATGTAACTCTCTTCCCCATATATGCTTCTGAAGTCTCTTTTATTATCGTTATTCATTTTTAGACTGCACCTTAATTTCTCCTACAAGGTATCCAACCATTAAGGAATGTACTCTATATAAAGATTGTCTCTTATAAAGAAATTAATTCAAATCATTTTGAGGAATACAATGGCCCCGATCCAGATCATAGCGCAAATAGTAAAGTATCCTGTGTGCCGTACTTGCATGCTATCGTTTTGTTACATGCAATCCACGAGTAAATGGGACATCTTGGTGGGAAGTATACAACGGCATATGGCGTACAGACTCTCTGCTGCTAGGTCTCCAAAGACAATCTTGAAAGTTTGAAAGGGTTACACACTGTAATAAACAGAATTGATGCTTCAGTTTTAGTATTTATGATGAAAAGCAAAGGAAAAATAATTTAAAGGAAAATATCAAAAATCAAGCTGGCGGGTACTATATTATCTTCTGAAAGAGCACCCCCTGACTTAGACATTTACTACAGAAGGTGCAAATTCTAACATAGAGTAACCTTTGTTATGTCTGCTTTCTGATCTGGACTGGGTGCAGTAGTCTTGGCATGTCTTTACTGTTCATTGACTATGTCCCTACACCCCTTCTCTCCCTCAACACACCCCTCAGAACCCAAGCCCTGGATGCCAGGGTTGCGTTATGATCTGAATAAGCCGTGACAGCGCGCTCTTCAGTTTTGAGTATGCGCAGTAGCAAATTATGCAGAGAAACGTCACACCAGTCAACGTACACTCAGATCTGGATTGGGGCCAATATCTTCAACTTCTTGAACACATTTACATTGATAGGTCTTGTAATACTCGTGCCTCAATTCAGATCAAGGTGGAGGGATTTTCCTATGGCTTTCTTCTCAAATGAGATTTAAATATGACCAGGTGTTGAGAGCAGGAAGAACAGTCAGATGGTGCTTTAGAAAGGGAAAGGAAGGAAAGGCAATGTCAATATTTATATACATACATCTGTTTAATGTTAATGGGCTGGATTCAGACTTAATAAAGTCACCCAACTTACGCTGATAGCGGAAGTCGAGTAAATATCTGGCAATGCGCATGCTAGATGTTCTACATTGGGTCTCCAAGCATACAGAACTTAGTTGTTTATGCCTTGAGATTTGTCTGACAGCGCATCCCAGAGCCAGATTTAAAACTTATGGGGTCCTACATAAGATGTCGGTTTGGTGCCCCCCAAGGGGGTGCTGATAGCCAGCGGGAGCAGCAGCCGACTGTACTGATATGGCTGCTTGAACTCTGACATTTGACACAAGCAGGTGCAGATAATATTGATGAGCCTGCATGTCGCAAATGACAGCTCTCATCTGATAAGGCCAAATGGGTGATTAATAGTGTTGGATGTGAGGCAGCCACGGACCCCCGGGGCTAGCCAAGCCCTAGGCGGGTGCCTAGGTTGCCTTGTGGGTAATCCGGCCTGACGCATCCCTTCCGCTCTCCACTCTTCTGTGTGGACTGAAGGACTTCAGTGCATTCGCAAACGCACGGAAGTCTGAATCTGGCCCGATATGATTTTTAGAGTATTTTGTGTTTGTAGCCATGTGATGAGTCTCTTATATCAAAGTGTCATTTTGCATAACCAATGACCAAAATAGTCTGAAAAGTTTTTTGTCTAGTTTTGTTGTAATCCTTTCCTTTAAGCATTGTTCTAAGTTATTCTCCACTTTCACAGGCATATTCCCAGTATCCACCTTTTCCTTTAACAAGGTATAATGTATACAGATAACTGGCAAAACAAAGCAGAACCTGCCAATGAAATTCTGAAATGTACAACTTATTTTCTAAAAGCGTAGCAAAGATTAGCCTCCAAAAGATCTATAGGATTTTTTTCCCATTTAAAAATATAGATGGGAAAAATAGACTCTTCTCTTGATATGAACATAGCTATCCCAAATTAATTCTGCTTTCCTTCAGGATAGTATTATGGGGTCTATTTACAAACTACATTTGAATGCGATAGTGCCGGTTTTGAATTGAAAACTGTCTTAGGCTGGCATTAGGGGTAAGTATTCTAGCAATGTCCTCATATACCCCTCTTTTTCTCCCCCTAATAGCTGTTATTAGGGGGAGGAAAAGGTGGCCAAGTATGGGGAGACCGATGGGATAAACCTAAGTGTGGAAAGTCTAAAAGAAATTAAAAAAAATAGTTTTTTCTTTTTCAATTAAATTTAAACTTTAAAAATAAATAAATACTTGTAAACCACCAATAATTGGGAAAAAAATAAGAAAAAAAAGAAAAACTTACCTGTTCATTAGATGAGTTCTGATATGAAGACACCGTGCATACGCAGTGTTTTTCAAACCGGGACTTGAAATTTTCAAAGTCCCGCACAGGAGTCTCTGTGCATGCGCAGGACTTTATTCATACAAAGTATGATGAGCTCAGAGATCATCGCAGGACCTTGCCAGAGGGGTGAGTATTAGTAAATTTAATGAACAAGGCTCACTGCGAGGTAAAGAGAGCCTGGATCAGCATCATTCATTAAAAAACGTTAAGGTAAGTAAATAGACCCCAATGTACATTACTAACTTCATATGTTTGCCATCAATCAGATTAATCAAATTTTATCACTTTTTTCTCATTGGCAATAACCAATTCTACCTTTTTAAGTCTCAGAAGTCAGTACTATCTATATACATTAGATGGCAGTAACACACTCTATAAATATGAATTCTAGATGGGCTATTTCTTTATTTAATTGACAGCTTATATTTTGATTATTTATGATGGAAAAAAACAACATGTAGTCCTTTTCAAAAAAAGGTTTATTAGTTTAAGCCACAGGTTGCGGACAAAATTACTATATTGAGTTTAGTTCACTGAGCCTGCATCAAGGCAGAAGGTGGGTGAAGTTCATGCAAATAAAGCTTTATTGTAAGCTAAACTTCCTATTTATGTAATTGGTAACACATAGTAAGATATATATTTTCCTTGCTAGTGAGACAAAAGGTGGAGGAAGCCTCACATGATAGCTAAATGCACTTAGTTCAGCTTGTCTGTGAGACTGATCACAATTGGAGGATTACTGATATATATCATGATGTTTAAATACATAAAATAAACTCCAGAATGCGATGGTCTCATCTGTGATCATTTTTCCAAGTCAGCTTGAAGCAATAGCTACCAATTTGATAACAATGTGCCACATCCTCAGTTACTAATGATAGGCGACTTACAGGTGTGAGTCCCCACTAAGAACGCCCCAATTCGATAGGGCCGTTCTCTCCCAGCCAGTTTCAAACTAGCTGGAATATCAATTGCTTATGCCTCGATGAGTTAGGCTAAAAACTACCCCAACCCTTCCCCTAATTCTAACCCTAACCCTCCCTTTCCATTACCCTAACCCTAGGGTTATTGTTAGAATTAGGGAAACAGTTGAGGTATGCATATGAAGGAAAGGGTTTACAGTTGTAACTGTAACCCTAGAATGAGACTTAAACGGGCGCACACTCGTGTATATAAGAGACAGAATCACCTGAGTGCTTTAAAATGTGTAATCTTTAATCAAAAATTCATATTAAAATATGAGGGTGAAAATATCAAGAAATATTGCTATAAATCACAAAGCAAATAGCTATATATCTCAATAAAGCACATGGAACCAGGAGAAACACCGCACTCAAACTAGTGTAGCAAAGAGACCCTAATAGGAATATTAGCAGCCTCACGGCCACGCTTCACACTTCCGTACTAGTATTCTTACCCTACCCTGCCTTCTGAATGTGTCGGCGTCTCCTGGATTGCAGAGAGAAAGAAGAAGCAGAGCCACGATCCACCAGTGCACGTGGAGAACATGATCGCGGGGAGCTGTTGTCGGACCACCCAACGCGCGTTTCGCCCTGGAACAAGGCTTTGTCAAGGATGACGAATTCCGTTACAGGTGACTCTAATATAGCTGTCTTTAGCCAATGGGTGCATCTGAGAGTCAATGCATTAAAATCACATAATTAAAACGGAACATAATAAAACATTTTCAAAGCACTCAGAACATTTGGCACTGGAGAGGAAAGCGTGGATCAGGGAGAAACAGTACACAGAGGAACAAACGGCATTGTACATTGGTAAGATGCTGTGTGGGTATTATATAAAGACAGCAGATGTCCATATATGTAGCGCCCCACCATGTTATTCTAATTGGTTATAGAAGTCAAATTAATGGGTTCTACTGATGCAGGTAAAATCCAATCGCATCCGCGTGTTGAATATATAAAGTATCTTACTAAGCATTCCCATAAACAGTACTGTGCAGCGCCCAAGAAGAAGGGAAACCAGGAAGAGTAACAACAATATAACACAAAGTGTTGGGATCAGACACATGAAACGTATCAAAATTTTTGTATGCACCCTCTGAATTGTAGCGTACCGCTATCAGTGGACACTACATTGTTGCTATGTGTTGCAATTAAATTGTTGTTTTGTTAAATTGTTTAAATGTGTTCCAATTAAACAACATTGACTTTGATGTCCATGGAAACTAAAAAAGCCTTACTCTGCATGTATCAAATATATCATCGTGTATCTGCCAGATTAGTGCTATCTCATATTAGTCAAATACAAGATGGTAATATAGCACAGCATTTATAATGGAGCAACGACAGTATAATGCAAAGTCTTCACAACAGAGGGATGGGGCATGTCAATAAACTTGGTCTGGGAATATGCACCTACAATTGCAGGATATTAGATGTGCGAATATAACTCCTTGAAAGGCATCTTGCAGCATTAGTATCATATAAAAGATGGTAATGACTAAAGTTCCCTAGATATAGTAATGCTATAGCAGTAAGGTTGTATTAGTAAGTTACTTTAAGTGAATAACAATAAAAATAAAAAATATATCTTTGTGTAAAAAAGTCTTTTGAGTGCTCAATTGAAAAGAAATATAATAGTCCTTGTACTGATATAAGTGAAAAACGGCAAATATATCTCCTGAAATTCGACCAATTAGTCCGAGTTCAAGCAATATTTAAGCCACTCACAGTTAATGGCCACACAATATAATGAAAAGGTGCCTGAAAATCCCCTTCCATAAACCTTTACTTTTTGATTAAGAATATGCTTCATGTGGCTTCCATTTGTTGGATTATAAGTTTTATACATTTATAAGTTTCCAACCTTATTGGTCTATAAATTATATATATTGCCTTCATATTCATTCCTATATTGCATTCATATTAATTTTAAACTTCATATGCCATATATTTTTTATCTAAAAAGCTAATATGTCATATAATCTATGTATTTTATATATTAATTGGGTTATGTGTAAGACTTGTATTTATATAAATTCTTTTAATATGCTAGAACATTTTTGTTCATTATATTCTATTATTGTTGATTCTGTATGTAATTTGATATGTTGTTAATAGAGCTATATACTATGTTTATTTTGATTGGCTGTTGATGATATAATATTACTATATATATATATATATATATGTCCATACTGAGAATAGACACCCCTCATTTGCCTTGAAAAAGAACCATAGCGGTTTGAAACGCGTCGGCGGGGTGTCTATTGTTCCTGTCTGTATCCTGGTGATCCAACTGATTGATCTCTGCAGTACCGTTCCTCTGTCTTCTACCCGGGTATCTGTCATCCAGAGAGAATGGTGCTAAACTGGTGGGTCTCACTAGAGAAACTGCAGGCTTTATATTTTTGTTATATGTGAGCCCTTGTATTTAATAAATATTACTTTATTTTTTGCATCCTGAGCGTCAGCTTTAATCTATCTAAAGAAAGAGCCGGAGCCCAGCGGGGAGCGGGGATTCCCCTTCCGATACTTTCAGAGCTTTTGTTGATGAGTTTCCGTGGCGACGGCCAGCGCATACAGTCTACACGTGGCAGCTGCAAATATCTTGGCGTCTCCTTGGTCCTTTGAATTTTCAGGCACCTTTTCGTTATATTGTGTGGCCATTAACTGTGAGCGACTTAAATCTTGCTAGAACTTAGACTAATTGGTCAAATTTCAGGAGATATATTTGCCGTTTTATGAACCTTCTTCTCTAATGACCCTACTGTACTTTACTTGCTTCACTTATATCAGTACAAGGACTATTATATTTCTTTTCAATTGAGCACTCAAAGACTTTTTTACACAAAGATATATTTTTATTTTTTATTTTTATTGTTATTCACTTGATTGTTTTTCTATATTTTTATTGTACCCTAAGCACGTTGCACTTTATCTCAGAAGAAGCAGCAGGCTATATTCTGAGCGAGGTTGTGATACCCAGTCAGTACTTTTGTTTTTGTTATTATGTGTTGCACTTTTCAGCACTAAGCAACTTGTTTTAGGAGCTACATTTAGTTACACCCAGAGTGAGTTTTGAATATACAGTCAGCATTTTATTATTCACCATATTTCACCATATTTATTAATTTGTTCACTGTTTTATTAGACAGATTTTTTACACTGTATATTTTATTATTTTCTAGTGCTCACTCACCACCTTTTCACAGTTACTTTAGTCCTTTTGAGGGAATTGGTGGTATCCCTAGGTTTGGCTGAGCTGCTTTTTTTTAGGTTTTATATTTTTATTATTAGAGCTCCCTTGTCCCCCATAAATATTTAGTTACTCTTATAAAGCAGAAAAAGGCCAGTTGCTGTAAAAACACAATCTAATTAAACATCCAGCCTTTATGTCTGCCCCTTATTTTGTCCAGCCTCTGTGTGTGCCCCTTATTTTGTCCAGCCTATGTGTGTGCCCATTTTATCCAGCCTCCATTCTTTGCCCTATATGTCCAGCCTCCTGTCTGCCCTCGGGGCGTTCATTCGGCTCCCGGTTGCGGTGGCTCTGCTTGTTGGAGTAGTGTGCCTGTGCCGTCTCCCCAGTGAGACTGAGGTCCACACCGACCAATTGTGCCATACTATTTACTCCATCACCACGTGTATGCTGGTAAAATATATATCTCCCTCTCTCACTATTACATCTATCAAGGAGAACTGTGAGTGACTCAATTTCAGCTTTTTATTAACGGAGAATATTGAAGCTTTTATGTGAAATACTGTGTTTGTAAGTTCATATTGGCCATATCGTGGAATTCAACAAGTGTAACATTTTCGGGGATGCCCGTTACTTTGTCTCAAACAACCTACCTAATTTGTAGCTAATTAATCACCGAAGGAGCAACATTGTCTTCCATCTGTGCTAAGATTTTCCTCTGCAGCCACTATATTTCAGATATTGTTGCAATTGGACAGTGCTATATATATATATATATTTGCCATAGCTATATTTGCATTGTATGAGTATATTATTTTTCTAGTGACCTATATCACTTGATACCCTGACTTGCTAAATCTAAAGAGAATTTTAATGTTTTTGTATTTTCAATAAATCTATTTCTCATACACTTTGAGCGCTTATCTTATTACATTTTTGTATTTTCTTCTGTTACTTACCTTTGGTGTCTTCTCCCATCCTCCGCAATGCTGCCTCTCGCTGCCGCTGCCTCCTGCTGTCTGATCAGAGGTCACATGGTGCGGTACTGGTAATACAGGGCTCCTATGGGAGCCCTATAGAACCAAATCTGTTTCTTGAATGGCAGTGACCGCATATAATCGGTCACTGCTATTCAAAGTAACAGGTATGGTAGGAACCCTCTATTACCTGTACAGTGAGATATAAAGCCCTGCCGAATATACCGTGCAGCAGGGCTTTACAAAAAAAAAAACACTTTGTCCTGAGAGCTTGATCTTGGGACAAGTTGTGAGGCGGGCGGGACAGTCCCCCGAAAGCGGAACTGTCCCGCTGAAATCGGGACACTTGGGAGGTATGATACAAAAACTGGGGGTGGGAATCTTTAAAAAGCGCTATATCTTACAGCAGAAAATTTACCTTAGAGTGTCCACAAATACTCTAAAAACATGTGTATATAAAGAAATAGTAGGTAAAGATCACAGCGCTAGATAATCAATGTTAAAATACATAAAATCATAATAAAAGTCCATATATTAAGCGGCACACAGGTGAAGGGTTAAATCCACATAGTGTTCCATAAATGTTCACTGCTGTATATAACGCCCAAACTCTCATCCAAATAGGTACATAGGGATAAAAGAAAGGAGAGGGTCAGTTAAAAAAAAAGATAAAAAGACCATAGACCATGGAATCTAAAAGCAAAATTTTACTGAACACATATAGGGCCTGATCCAGAGGTACGCCCGCTGTCGCTAGGATGACGGGCGTAAGCGTAAGATCGGCTTTTCAGCCGATCTGCGCATGCGCCGGGCAGATGTTGCCCGGCGTTGCTACGGCAACGCCCGATCCTGGATCGGGCGTCCGTA
>WWET01004725.1:75891-95245 GCA_011038615.1 Limnodynastes dumerilii | reverse complement strand
GCGTCGCCCTTTCTCAATAGTGATCCGGATATTCAAGGTAAGGTCTCTTTTATGGTGGAAGCAGCAGCTGATCTTCAATCAGTACTCATGGAGATAATACAGCTTCCTCCTGTTGTTAGCAAATTAACCCATTCATGGTTCACCTGCATGCCGCTATGGTTCTACATATTACCTAAAAATAATCACTATAAAAACCTATTATTTCTATGTATGATCTGAGCGGACTAAAATATATACATAGGTATTAAAACTATATATATATGGATAATAAAACTATTTATAATAGAATAGAAGTCTGGCACAATGACTATTCTGCATATCCCCCCTAAAACATATTACAATAGATGCGCAAAATTCATATATACATATACAAAATAAAGACCCAATAAATAAACCAAGATATATTGCACATCAGAAGATTTATGGTGTAAAGATATTCCAAAGAATGGTATAAAAATCTCCTATATATCCTTTTTATGACAAAGTAGCCAGTAAGCATACCCTAGTCAGAATATCATAGGAAGACTTAAATAAATAGCAAGCAAACCATAACAGCGTACTGGACAAAATGGTGTAAAGGCAAGGATGATATTGAATACCTAAAACATCCTATATAACCTCTCTATGACAAAGTAGCCAGTAAGCATACCCTAGTCAGAGTATCATAGGATGACTTGCATAGCAAATAATGACAACATACCAAAAACAAATGGTATAAAGGCAAGGATATACGATGTGATACAATAACACAACGATAAAGAGTGTATTTATAATGTGAATCACAAACTAATAATAAACTGATGATAAACTAATGATGACAATGTGAGTGATTGTTGGTGAATACTTAAGAATGAACAATAAGTGTTATTAAATGTAGGTTACTACATGCAAACAAAGAAGAATATGTAAATAAATAACATTTGTGTGAAGATCAATGTATGTGAACAAGAATAAAAAATAAATAATAATAAATAATAAATAACAATATATAAATAGTTAGTGTCATACAATATATAGTGGCCATAATCATAATATGAAAAATATAGTGGCCTCCACAACAATTGAATAAAAAAATAAAAAAATTATTATACAGGGAACATCCAATTCTAACCTATCTAAGATTAAAAACGGACAAAAACTGGATAAAGGGACATAAAAAACTGATACACATAAATACTATTATTATAAATAATCACATTATATTATAAATATGTATATAAAAATCAGGATAAATGTATAAAAATATATATAAAAGGTAAATCCATCCACATGGAAATGGTATATCTGTGTATATACTTATCCATCCCTAGGGACAGGTCAGATACTTACCTCCGAACTATTCTTTCACCTACAACACCCGGTCTTCTCTGGAGGTCTCTCATCCAGATACTGACCGGGCCCAGTGCTGTATAGCTTCTAAGATCAGATGAGATTGGGCACATCCAGGCTGGTATGATTGTAGGTGTAACAGATCCTTGGTTATAGCATCCTATAAAATAAACAGACCTAATGTACCTAATATACCACAGATTATCCATTATTCCTGCAAAAACCATTTAACTTCAAATTCCTGATTTAGACCTTTAGGTTGCAAAGTTTTCAGATCAAAAATAAGTTTCATCTCAGTTTTAGCAAGTTCAGTCTCTTTATCATGCTTTCGCCAATGTTTATTAACTTTTTTAGCGCCATAAAAATTGGTGATAACCAAAACATTACAGTTATGTTTCTGTTTAAAATGTGATGACATGGGGTGCCCCTCTAGGCCCTTTTTAATGTTACTAAGATGTTCTGCCCATCTTGTTTTTAAGGGCCTAGAGGTTGGTCCAATATACTGTAAACCACATCTACATTCCAAAATATAGACACAATTACTAGAATTGCATGTAATAAATTGGTCAATATTTTCTGATCTATTATTGGACTTCGATGAATACTTCTCTATTTTGTTAGGGCCTTTAACCGTTCTGCACATGACACAAGAGCCACATCGGTAAAAACCTTTTGATTTAATACCAATACTCTCTTTTTTGTTTCCAAATGCACTAGAGACTAAATGATTGCGTAGATTAGGGGCTTTTCTATATACAAACTTTGGTGTTTCCCCAACATATTCTTGCAAATCAGTGTCATTTTTTAAAAGATGCCAGTGTTAACTAATCATTTTTTCAACCTCCTTAAACTGGCTGCTATACTGACTAATGAAAGGAACTTGAATAGTGTTAAAATTGGTAAGGCTTTTTTTAGGGGCCAATAAAGAAGGACGATCCATAGTTCTCACTCCCTGAATGGTTCTATCAAGTATTTCTTCTTGATAGTCTTTCTCCCTGAATTGTTTTTTCATCCTTTCTGCATGTCCGTCAAAAACCTGGACTTCTGAACAATTACATCTAAGGCGCATAAATTAACCCTTAGGGATATTATTTAACCATAGATGATAATGGTTACTGGACCTAGGAATGTAGGCATTCGTATCTGTGTCCTTAGTTAAATTTTGAGTCTTCAATACATTATTTTCTACATATATATTCAGGTCCAGGTAATTGACAGACACTGAACTGACTAAGAAAGTGAGTTTGATATTAAGGAGGTTAGCATTAAGGGAAGCACAAAAAGTATCTAAACTGTCCCTCGTGCCCCTCCAAATGAAATAAATATCGTCGGTATAACGGTACCAGGAGACCAGGTCTGACTCCCCTGTGGGTGAGATGGAAAGTTCCCAAAATGCCAAAAACAGATTGGATATGCAGAAATGAAAATAAAAATTAAAAAATATTAAAATAATAATAATAAAAAAATACATAAATAAAAATAAATGTAGAAAAAAAATAAGAATAAAGTTCATTATTATTATTATTAATTATTTTTATTTATGTATTTTTTTAATATTATTATTTTAATTTTTTTTTATTTTTATTTTCATTTCTATTTTCATTTTCACTCTTATTTCTATTTATAATATTTCATTTTTATTAATTTTTATAGTTTTTAATTTAAGTTTCTATATCAGCTGTTTAACCAGAGGAATTAAGGGATAGATTATCTCTCTCCTATCCCTCTCCTCATCCTTTCTGAACACTGTGTTTTGTTACAATTATGTCCAACTTCAACATAAAGTTGAATAAACTTTATTTAGTAATCTTAGCAACTCCCATTACATGACAATGAGGAAACTCTATTACTAATCTAATCCTGATACAGAGCCACCATGTTAAATGGCTACTTACTACTGGATATTTACCATATGCTGCTAAGAAACGTTAATACTGTGTCAAAACTGTGTCTAAAATTGTGTTAAAAACTTATAAAAAAAACTATAAAAAGCTATAAGAAGCCTAAATGAAACTATTTCTAGAGCATTTAAACTCCTTTGAATCGTCCAAATTTTCTATTTATTTATTATTATTTTTATCTTTATGCTTTGATTCTCGACAGGTTATAATTGGTGTGTACACACATGTTAATTCAAGTAAGGTTATTAAGGGTATATACGGAGATCTCCCATGAGCCCCCTACTACCCCTTCTGAGGAAATTGTCAGCCCAACAAAAAAACGCGTCAAGGACGCATTGCCTGTATCCTCTGCCCATTACCTGGTTCATTTGTTTATCTACAGCTTTAAGATCTACTTGGACTTTTGAATACCATATATGCACCCACAGACGCTCTACAGCCTTTCCGGGTCTCTCCCACTCACCCCCGCTAAGTAGCCACTCCAGCTATAACGGACATTTTGCTGTGTATTCACTACGACCCACGTTCCACCAGAGATGCTACACCTGGCAGCTCAGACATCACGTCCACAGCCACACTATGTTGTGTGCCCAGATTGCCTAATAGCTGAACATATTGTGCACATTGCACACTTCGGTAGCGGGATGCGTGAGTAAATTTACTCTTTATGCAACTTGAGACTTTGTTACTGTTTACAACTACCAAAGGATGGATAATTATATTGCTCAGCGGAGTAACCAAGACACCTATAACGGCTACCAATATTATTATCTACTGTGGGATCTAAGCATATCCATTGTGGAATCAAACACATTTAAACATCCTTCTTGTGTATCAAACTGACCATATGGTCGTTATCTATCTTAAAGCTTTTTTAAGATATACCAATCAAACTAATAAGCAATATATGTCCAGGCTACTCTAATTTTAGAACATTATTTGAAATTAATGATGCACATTGTGTATGTATATTTATACAACATTGAGGGGTACCACTGATGCTCATAACCTTATGTTTTAATTTATTTTTTAATATATGTGTTTAATATATTTTCGATTTTTCTAGCGCTCCTCCATATTCTATCTTGTGTTTGCTTTGTTCACAGATTGGCAGTTTCTGTCTTGGTAGGTAGCGCTCTGATAAACCCATTGCACCATTTCACCTAGCTCGAGTCTTTAATCCTTTTACTTGCATTAATATGCATTAATTATGATGACAGCATAAGACTTATAGAGCTTAAACTGGTTTGATTAAATAAGGTTAAAGGAACATCTAATCAGTGACTGGAAATTAACAACAGCTGAAACCTGTCCTCAGCACTAACATCAGGCCCAGCAGACACCAAACAGCAACAACCACACCATCAGAATCTCGACCAAAAGACCAAACCATCAGAGGCTTGACTGAAAGACCACACCATCAGAAGCTTGAGCAAAAGACCAAAGCTTCAGAAGCTCAACCAAAAGACCACACCATCAGAACCTCAACCAAAAGACCACACCATCAGAAGCTCAATCAAAAGACCACACCATCAGAAACTCGACCGCAACGGAAGATAAATTATGCAAATCCGATACTGCGTTCTGATGTAGAAGTCCTTGCACTGTCCATGTACTAGACATGGGCATTATAAACTGACAAGCGACTTACATGTGCACCTAGCAATGCCCACCAGGTAGGATGAACAACAAAGCCCTGACACAAAATTCTGTCCACATTTGGACAATGTAAAAACCTTTAATAAAATAAGCACTTTTTAAAATATTTTTTATTTTATAGAATAAACTTTGATTGGATAATTGTCAGTTAATATAATGAAAAATTACCATAAAAATTCTAACACCATCTACATTAGTCTTTTAGACATGTTTCGAATGGTGAAAATTCATGATTCCTGGAAATCTTTCTCCACTCCTCCATCTCCGTCTGGGGAGTAAACTATATGCTCATTAAAATGTACCCTGTATCGTGATTTGAGCACACCGAAAGGGTTAAATACAAAAGACCCAATAAGAGAATAAAAGGAAGACCAGAGCTAGCTAAAATCAGTATATAATATGTATGGTTCAACTATACATGACACATACAGTAATTAGTGGTAAGTGATATATATACACGTGTTCTTCATCACATGATTAGTGTACATTTATTTAATATTGTTTTTAATTTCTCTATCAATAAAACTGTTAATGTTCATGCCCTAGAACATACAAGAACATACACTGTTCTCTGTTTGGCTTAAACCCTTTACAATGTATGTTCCGGCATGTTCTAGCTTCACCCCTAGACGTATATAAGACATCCTTTTCCTGTCTCCCATACCCCATCACTGTGCTTTTGGCAGTAATATGGACCTTATTCAGGCCTCCGCTGTGCTCGGAGCTCCAATTGCAGTGGCATTAGGGATCTGAAACCAGATCCGTGCTGTATCCTAATTTCTGTGTGGTGAGGAGAGAGTTATCAGCACAGGACCATGCTTTTGTTTTTCCACATCATCCCTGTGTGAAATGGGAACGTGCAGAAGTATGGATAGTCAGCCGTTACTGTATAATTTGCATACCTCCCCCTTCCCATATAGCAGGAGTATTTCCCCTTCCTCCCCTGTCCCGTCCTGCCATCAGAAATTGTACCAGGACGTAATCCTGAATCCTGACTGCGTACCTGTTACAGGTGAGCTTGATAATTGTTCTGGTGGAGATATATGAATTATTGTATACAATTTTTTGTTCTGTGCATGTAAAATAGAAGTGAGGAGCCAAGGGTGGCAGCAATAGGAAAAAACCCTATAGTAAAATGTTAGATGTTTGCAATACCTGCATTCATTAGCAATACATGATTACTGGAACATGTCATTTCCCTCACCTCTGTGTAAATCTCTGCCACATTCCAGGCTGTTGCATTACAAAAGAATCATGGGCCCAACCTGACAAAAATGCTCGTGAGTAATGAAGCATCACATAATAACACTGGGAAAGCCAGTCTTTTCAGAGTTGCACTTTGATTGGCACAAGTGCTTCATCATCCAGGGGCAGATGATAAAGTGGGACACAGCTAAAGGAGAACTGTAAGCTAAGAAAAAACATAGAAATGGTAAAATAACCCATTGGGATTTCATACCATTTCTATATTTTTTTTCTTAGCTGCACTTTAGAGCAAGGGGGATTAGCTAAACCCCATTAGGGTGGTAGCGTTACTGTAAGGTGGCTCGGCACATCATCAAGGTCAGCCTTCTTCTATTAGTGACAGAGAGGCTTTGGTTTTGATACTTATTTAATTGATACTTAATTACTTACCCAACATCTACTTGATGATCCATTACTTTAACAACCCCTTTTGGTTATGTGGTGTCTTTACTAACTGAATTTACCAGTGTGATTTGGCTCTGAATACTTCGCCTTTAAATTGTTTGGATGTTTTTTAATTGATTTAATAAAAAATGATGTTTAATTTGTACGTGGACTCTAGTCATTGGGAAAGTGGATTGATATGTATTCATTGATCATTCCTGAAGATGTCATTTTCTGTGCGTGCACAGCTAAACAGTCTCCATTTTTCTCTTTGGAAAGTCTTTATACCCCTTGTAACTGTTATATGCCTAGTGACTGTAGGTAGCACCACTCACCTTTGAGATTTATCAGTTTATTAATTGGGTTTTATTAATCCTCGATTTAATGATTAATTTTAGGATCTGTGCGAAATTGCTGTATCCTATTGTATAAGCCTACCTTTCCCCTATCCTCACATAAAAACACATAATTTCAGACATTAGTAACATGAATGCCATGTGTCACACACACCTTTTCTTTTAATACGCTGGGCCTTAACCATATCTGAACACAAAACCGAATGCATGAATGCATCCTGCTTTCCATAAAAACATGATGCGCAAAAGGTTGCTTACAGACCCAGTACAGCTAAGCACACTATAGCTATGTTCCCAAATAGGTCCCCATTCCCCAGCGATCATAATATGCCTCTGAATACAAATAGTTGCAGCAGTGACTTGGGTTCAGGTCTTAATAGCCATAATTGTGTGTATATGTGTTCAGGGCAAGCACAGTGCAAAACAACACAGAGATATGCTATGCCATTGGGTGTATGTTCCAGTCTGGATAAGGCCCACTGACTACATAAGCACAGAATAAAAAGCATGCGAGTATGCAATTAATGTTACCTCTTATTAAACCTAGCTTAACTGTAATTTTTCTCCCATGCATCTAATAGCATTCTATAAACAAAAAGGCTGATTAAGCCTAGAGATTTGTTCAACTTACTCAAATAGCTTGCATTTAACATTTATTATAAAGTTACTTCCTTAAAATAGGAACAGACTCCCATTTAGAAGTGATTTGCCTTTAAGTAGGCTGAAGACATTGAAGGAATTTGTTAGGCTACGATAGCTTGCTCTTATTCACTTTCTTAAATAAAGAAAGCCAATGCAGACTTAGTGTCTCCAACTTGTTTGTTGTCTCGGTAGGGAGATATAAGATTGCAACCAGTTGTTTAAAAAAAAAAGGGCATACAATAGATAATGTCCATCAACAGACCACAGATTAAAAGTATCCTTTGTAATTTATTGAGTACTTTTGCTGAAACTCTTTATACTAAATCTTCACATCCTTGTGATGTACAAGAAAAGATCTTTCCAAGTATTACGCAAATCCCTTTCGCATTTATCTACATGCTTAAGATTGTAATATAATACAACCTTGTATTCAACTTCTCTAAGGGACTTATAATTTTGTAGATAGCTTGCAAATATACTGTTTAAATGCAAATGAGAGGTATTTACCTGTCTTAAGCTATTTGGGACAGGTGAGGTGGTCTCCGAAGAGAGGATTGAGAACAAGAAAGTGACAAAGGTCTTTTTTTTTCTCATTCAATTAGCTTTTTTTTTCCTTTTTTACTAAATGTTTCTAACCAGACTGAAATGTGTGTTCTGTTATATGCGGAAATCTATTTAACTACTTGCTTGTTGCTTGCTTAGTAATCTTACAAGCAGAGAAACCTTGTAAACGTGTGTAAACATGTGTAAACATGTGTAGGGGGATACTTTGTGTAGCTAAAGGAATGGGCAATGTTAGTTAGGACTGGATTATAATATACAGCATTACTCCAATATAAGGCTAAAAGGGCTCCTGTACCAGATTTTAGTCCAGAAGGTCCCTTTCCCCTAAAGTCACCTTCTAGTCCTGCAGCATCTGATCACTATGGTAGAGCTGCGGGGACAGACTCCTACAGCTCTGCTAAAGTGACAAGACCCTCTCCTGTGAGTTCTTAGCTCATATGATAGGTTGTAAAATGAGATTTTTGTACCTTACCATACATGCAAATAAGAGCAGATTAAAGCTACGTCCCCTTCAGGTACACGCCCCCCGGTGTACCGATTTTTCCATAAAAAATGTTGGAGGGTGTGTCACAGACTGACCTTTTATGAGGGTTTTTATAAGAAAAGGGAATTTTGTGAACTGTAGATGGCTTATTTGGTATGATCACTTTTCTTTAACCAGAAGATTCACAGATTTGGACAAATTTGAAATACATTTATTATCTCCCAAAAACTAAAAACTGTTGTTTTATGTATACTTGCATTCATTACAAGAATAGAAATTGTGAAAAAATATAAATTATTGTTTATTTTTTAACGTTTTTCTACAATGAGCTAGGAAAGATTTGTTGCAACCCATTAGAGAGGATTATCATCAATTGGATTATAGTGATATTTCAAACTACTGGCTTTCCTGAATTAGCATTACACATGTCTTTAATCTTCTAGTCAGTCATTCAACCTATTTAAATGAATAAAATATGCTCTGCTATTTAGTATCATTGTGTTCACCACAATATATATGGACCAGAGAAAGCAAAGGAGAGAGATGTCTGAAAAGTTTAGAAAGGAAATTATAGACAAGATTTTATAGGTAAACGCTAGAAGATCATTTGCAAGCATTTTGATGTCCCTGTGACTACAGTTGAAAGAAGTTTAAAGCCTATGGGACTGTGGCCAATTTTTCTATATGCAGCCGCAAGAGGAAAATCGATCCCAAATTTAACGGAAGGATAGTAAGAATGTAGAGAAAAAGCCAAAGAAAACTTTCAAAGAGATACAAACTGTACTCCAAGTTCAGGGTCAGTTAAAGTCCAAGTTCAACTTTAGGTCCATGGAAGAAGACCCAGGAGGACTTTCATCACTTTTGAAGAACAATATAAAAAAGTTCGACTGTAAAGCACTTGGACTCATTCTGCAAATTTTGTAGCACAGAAAAGCCCTATATATTCCTCCCTCCATGTTAGCTTAGTACATTTGCACCATAGATTAACTGTCTTGCCTTATAAATAATACCGTCCCTAAGCTTTATTCTGTTTGGTTTAGCTACACCAATTCTCCTATTCGTGGCTATGACCTCCTGTAGGGTGTGCTTTGCTGTCTATTCTCTGCCACGTCCCCAACCCACTTTCCTTTACCTCATTGGTTAGTTTTTTTTAATTTTTGTTCTCCATATTGTTACACTATCGGTCTGTTTAACTTCAGTTGGCCTGATTCAGACTTAAGAAGGAGCCTGAAATTAAGAGAGGAAAGTTACTCCTGGGCTAAACCTTGTTGATTGCAGGGCAGTCATATATCATCTGTTTTGGACCGTATTAGAGTTGAGAGGTGGCGTTTTCTATACCAAGTCTAAATAACAGTATAATAGTAATGCTAGTCACTATCTGTGTGCAATAAGCAAAAGTAAAGTATTCTCACTGCATGCAAAGAATATTTTAATAAAAGTTTAATTCATATGCACAATGCACACATCACTCCAAGCATGAACATACAGCACTTAGGCTTTATATAAATAAAAGTTATACCTATCTCCCAGGTTGTCCAGTGGGGATCAAGGGTCCCTTCTTGCGGTTTTGGTCTACTTGCTGCATCTAATAATTAAGAGACACTTTTTTCTGTTACTTCTTGTAGTTTATTTTCCTTAAATTTAACTAACAAATGCATCAACAAAAAAGTATACAAATTTAAAATAAGGTTCCATCCTCTCTCCAACTGCTCATTAATGGCCAAATGTTTGAAAACTCTCAAGCCTCTAGGTATTATTTTTGTTTCCAGATACTTATTTAAAAAAGCCAAATCCCACCAATGTCTCACTGTAAAATATCCTCCCACTTATCAGAATTAAAATCAGGTAAACAATCAAGATTTTCGGCAAAAGTAGGAACTGCATCATTCTCTAACGAGGACTGAAATACATATTTTTTTGGGCCATCTGAAAAGAATATTTAGCTGCTTAGGTCCTAATGCACTATAAGATCACAAGAAACAAATAAAATAAAATAAAATAAAGGACGAGCGCTACCTAATTAGATGGAATTAATAAAAATTGCAGACACAGAAGAATAATTTGTGATCTTCCTCTATATAATAACAAGGGGCCAGATCCTGAGCTACGTACGCCAGCGTATTTACGCTAGACGATGACGTAAAATCGTCACTTTATATGTACTGCACATGCGCGCTGCAGATGTTATGCTATGTAACTCTGATCGTACATACCTTCAGCAAAAATACGAAACGAGAGGGTGTGTCTTCCATACGTCACCAGGAATGACGCTATGTAGGCAGAGGGAGATATATAAATCTTACAGTATGGGCCGGGTTACCCCGTTACATAAGACAATGCCTTACGTACGTCAGTACTAATGCTCTGAAAAGTTAAGGTAGGGTTTGGCAAGCGTAAAATGAGTAAATTACGTACGAGCGAGTGCATAGGGAGTGCATAGTACTTACGATAGCATAAATTAAATACGCTATGCCAGCGAGCGTAAATACAGTTTAGCTCAAATTATAATAAATAAGGTTATAAATAAGGTTAGCAAATGAAGAGAAAGTTTGGAAGTATTGTTACATCACATTTTATTACTCCTCCTTCTGAAAGAGTTGTACCCAAAGAAAAGGAATTCCTTGGAAGTGTCTTTTTTAGACCTCCCTTGGGATTGGCAGGTAACATCTCATCCAAATTGTTACAAGATACTCAATGGAAAATGGCCAAAAAGACTAAGGGAAAATTAGTAAAAAGAGGAGTCAGTCCAAAAATTAAGACAAGATCTAGATGAAGGTAATTTGATTACTCCAAGTGGTATATTTAATGTCTCTAAGAGAAAGCTATCTTCCTTTGAACAAATCATCAAATGGTCTTAATTTTGCCCCAGTTTCTAATACTAATTTATTTTTAATTCTTCATTGATATAAATCATGATCTTTTTGTAGGAAATGATATTTCATATCCCAATTAGACAAATCCTTTATTGGAAAATTGTCCTCTGCCAATGCTTTTTTAGATGGTGAAGATGAGAAGACATTGGGCCTGATCCAGACCTACGCTCATGAAATGCTCAGATATTTATGCCGCGTGCACTCCCATAGGAACTCCCCTTGATCGTACTTAGTTTTGCTTTGTTACGCCCAGCAAACCCTACCCTAACTTTTTTTATCCTAACCACGGCCGTCCGTAAGCTCATTGCGTAGTTATGATGCTTAGCACGCCCATACTGTACAATATAAATGACTCACCCCGCCCTTGGTGCGTATTTACGGGTTTCCTATGGCAGGCACGCCCCCTTGAGCGGTGTTACGAAGCTGGTACACTCAAGGCACATACACACAGAATTTTTGAGTGTAACATCTGCCCAGTTTTTATGCTTAAAACCGCCGTAAAAACGCACACGAGCGTAGGTCTGGATCAGACCCATTATCACTTTTAGGCGAAGTATAGTTACAAAATCATACTGTGACCACTGATTAGCTAAACCTGGCAAACAGAATGGGATTCCTACCTCAGTGTATACTGTTCACATTGACAGGAGTATTTTTAAATGGAGTCCTAGTTTTTTTTTTACAAAAATACATTTTTATGATGTTAAGCCATTTGTGAGTAGAACGTAAAAATAAATAGATTCAATGACAACCTCTTGTATGAAGAAAAAGAAAAAATCTTATAGCTGATCCTATGATTCTTATAAAATAGGCTAACAAGGGGTGAGGGGTTGTAATGTAGGATCTTAATATGTATAGGATAGAAGCATTGAGACAACTAAATGATCAAACTTTTTATAAAGATTCCCAACAAACAAACCAATCCCTTTTCAAAACTCCTCTTGAATCATTTGAAGCAAGCTTTAGTCTAATATAATATTCAAGCAAAAGTTTGCCTTTCTCCATGTTTAACATCATATTACCCCAGTTTTATATTTACTTCTAACATCTAATTTATCTTTACAGGGGTATGCAATTTCACTGAGATCCCATATCAGGCGGTTACGCTCTCTGGAACGAAACTCTCAATTTCGAAAAAGGGACATACGAAAGTTCAGGCTGCAGGGAAGGGGGGGTTAGGGTCAGGCTGCAGGAAATGGTGAGTTAGGGTAAGGCTGCAATTAAGGGAGGGTTAAGGTCAGGCTGCCAGGAAGGAAGGGAGGGTTAGGGTAGTGAGAGGGGAGGGTTAGGGTTAGGGAAAGGCATGTGGGACTATTTTTTTGCATATGCAATCGAAATCCCAGCCAGTTCACAACTGGCTGGAAGAAATCTGATTTTTCGAAATATCAGGGATGCGATTTGTTATATACAAATATCCCCCATGAAAAGGGAGTCACTGCAATATCTAATAGCATGGCGTCTAACAAGGGGATCTCAGTGGAACTACGTCAGTTCCTGGTGGATTCTATTTTATTTATTCTTACCCACAAATATTTTTATTATGGCACATTTTATTTTAGCTCTACAGGACAGCCATGGGCACTGGATTTCAGTTCTTTGCTTACATCTTCTAAGTTTGAGGACCATTTCATTTAAAATAGGTGTTTTATGGCCATTACAAAGATGGTTAAAATGGTTACATAGATGGTTAATTTATTGTTTTGTATGTTTAGCAGAACAATTTGCTTCTTTTTTAAATTTCAACATTTAAAATCTCCTAATTTATCATTGAGGAGGTAAACTTTTTGGATATTACCCTGTGCAATGAAAATAAAAATCTGGACCGGATTCAAAAATCCGTATTTACTATGTGCGCGTTTTTACCCTTGGCTGGATGGGTTTTCAGTGACTTCCGCCTCCATAGGGCACCCTTAACACTACGTGTGTACTTACGAGCGTATGTAACTTACGTACGTGTGTATTTATCTAACCGCGCCCTTAAATGCCCATTTAAATGCTCCCCCCGCTCACTTTCATGTAACTTCTACCGTGTGTATAAAAACCGCTCACCTCTGTACGTATTTCCCTAAGTGCGATCACAAGTCCATGCCTAAAGTACTTAGGTGCCTAAATACTAAGTAATGTGCATGGAAAAAGTTACTACGCATGCGCAGTTAATCCGCTCCTAAAACGATGCACGGAATCCACCGCAAAAACATATGTGTGAATACAGTCCATTATCTCTAGGAATTATAGAAAAACAGCTGATGTAAGTGGCTATTTCCATTTTACCATTTGCTGCCATTATGGCCCATGGGCTTTAAATATTCCTTATGGCCAGATGGGTAGATTACGTCAAAATTGTAAGAAAATTGAAGATTTCGAGAACCAAACAGACCTAATGTCTTTGGACTTTAAAAAAAAAAAAAAAAGATTATCCAGTGCAAAGATCACAAATAGACACATGAACAAAAGAACAATTGGTTTATTTAGAAGATCAACAGTAAAGTACTTTCATAGCTGAGCACTAGGAATTACTAGAAACTCCCTCAAGACGAGGCCCATGGATACACAGTTCAAATGGTGAGGGAAAACCTCCTCTGGGTTAAGATCAGCTGTAGGAGCAGCAATGAAATAGTCCAGAAGCTAGAGGGAGACAATGAGTAACAGACCTTAGATGTTTTGTAGAAGGACTGAGCTGTAGAGATGTGATGATCTGCAGCGATGCGATGAGCACACAGTGGTGTATAGCAGAGAAGCAATGGTCTGCAGTGATGCAGAGATCACACAGGGAAGTTTAGCAGAGATGCAATGGTCTGCAGCGATGCAGAGATCACACAGGGAAGTTTAGCAGAGATGCAATGGTCTTCAGCGATGCGGAGAACTCACAGTGGAGTCTAGCAGAGACGCAATCGTCTTCAATGATGCAATTAAGTCACAGTGAAGTTTATCAGAGATGCAATGGTCTGCAGCGACGTGGTGAACTCAGAGTGAAGTTTAGCAGAGATGCGATAGTCTGCAGCGATGCAGATATCGCGCAGGGAAGATTAGCAGAGATGCAATGGTCTGCAGTGATGTGGATATCACACAGGGAAGTTAACCAGAGATGCGATAGTCTGCAGTAATGCGATGAACACACAGCGGTGTATAGCAGAGATGCAATGGTCTGCAGCGATGCAATGAACTCACAGTTAAGTTTAGCAGAGATGCAATGGTCTGTAGTGATGCGATGAGGTCACAGTGTAGTTTAGCAGAAATGCAATGGTCTGCAGTGATGCGATGAAGTCACAGTGAAGTTTAGTAGAGATGCAATGGCCTGCAGTGAAGCGATGAAGTCACAGTGAAGTTTAGCAGAGATGCAATGGCACTAAGAAAATAACAAGGAGTCAGGAACACAAGGTATGAAACACAGGAACCCATACCTCCCAACATGTGAGAATTTGAAAGAGGGACAAAATTTTGCAGCCTGGTAGAGAGGGTGTGTCTTGTATTACCCAGTGGGCGTGTCTGGGAAAGTAGGTGTGTCTTGCATCGCCCAGACCAGCGGGTCTAGTGCCTGCCCCTTTTATTTAACAACCATCCATAGGTCTGCCCCTTATTATTAGGCCTGCCATCCATATGTCAACCCCTTATTATTTGTCCAGGATTCATATGTACAGCCTCTATATCTATATTTATCCTACCTCCATATCTGCACCTTATTATTATTATGTTCATCATCCGTGTCTCCCCCCTGTTTATTTGTCCAGTCTCCATGTCTGACTATTTATTATTTGTCCAGAATCCATGTCTGCCCCTTGTAATATCCAGACTCCATGTCCACCCCTTGTAATATCCAGCCTCCACGTGTTCCCCTTGTAATGACCAGCTTACATGTCTGCCCCTTGTAATGTCCAACCTCCATATCTGCCCCTTGTAATGTCCAACCTCCATATCTGCCCCTTTTAATGTCCAACCTCCATATCTGCCCCTTTTAATGTCCAGCCTCCATTGTGTGCCCCTTTTAATATCCAGCCTCCACTGGGTGCCCCTTTTAATGTCCAGCCTCCATTGTCTGCCCCTTGTAATGTCTATCCTCCATTGTCTGCCCCTTATAATGTCCAGCCTCCACTGTATGCCCCTTTTAATATCCAGCCTTCTTTGTGTGCCCCTTTTAATATCCAGCCTCCTTTGTGTGCCCCTTTTAATATACAGCCTCCTTTGTGTGCCCCTTGTAATGACCAGCCTTCATATCTGCCACTTGTATTGTCCAGCCTCCACTGTGCGCTCCTTTTAATATCCAGCCTCCTTTGTGTGCCTCTTTTAATATCCAGCCTCCTTGGTGTTCCCCTTTTAATATCCAGCCTCCATTGTGTGCCTCTTTTAATGTCCATCCTCCATTGTCTGCCCCTTGTAATGTCTATCCTCCATTGTCTGCCCCTTATAATGTCCAGCCTCCACTGTGTGCCCCTTTTAATATCCAGCCTCCTTATTGTGCCCCTTTTAATATCCATCCTCCACTTCGTACCCCTTTTAATATCCAGCCTCCTTTGTGTGCCCCTTTTAATGTCCAGCCTCCTTTGTCTGCCCCTTGTAATGTCTATCCTCCATTGTCTGCCCCTTATAATGTCCAGCCTCCACTGTGTGCCCCTTTTAATATCCAGCCTTCTTTGTGTGCCCCTTTTAATATCCAGCCTCCTTTGTGTGCCCCTTTTAATATCCAGCCTCCTTTGTGTGCTCCTTTTAATATACAGCCTCCTTTGTGTGCCCCTTGTAGTGACCAGCCTCCATATCTGCAACTTGTAATGTCCAGCCTCCACTGTGCGCTCCTTTTAATATCCAGCCTCCTTTGTGTGCCTCTTTTAATATCCAGCCTTCTTGGTGTTCCCCTTCTAATATCCAACCTCCTTGGTGTTCACCTTTTAATATCCAGCCTCCACTGTGTGCCCCTTGTAATGACCAGCCTCCTTTGTGTACCCCTTGTAATGTCCAGCCTCCAATGTGTGCCCCTTTTAATATGCAGCCTCCACTGTCTGCCCCTTGTAATGCCCAGCCTCCATTGTCTGCCCCTTGTAATGACCAGCCTCCTTTGTCTGCACCTTGTAATGACCAGCCTCCTTTGTCTGCCCCTTGTGCTGACCAGGCACCTTTGTTTGCCCCTTGTAATGACCAGCCTCCTTTGTCTTCCCCTTGTAATGACCAGCCTCCTTTCCTTTGTCTGCCCCTTGTAATTTGTAATGCCCAGCCTCCATATATTCTGTTACTTACCTTTGACGTCCTCTCCCTTCCTCCGCGGTGCTCCCTCTCTGTGCAGCTGCCTCTCACAGTCTGCGATCACGTGGTGCGGAAGTAGTAATACTTTGGGAGCCCTGTGGAACCAAATCTGTTTGTAGAATGGCAGTGACCGCATAGGTTCGGTCACTGCTATTTAAAGTAACAGGTTTGGTCCTACAGGGCTGGATTACCTGCCTGGCTGTTCTATTTAAAGCCCTGCCGCATATACCACGGCATGGGCTTTAAAAAAACAAACAAAAAAAAAACAACTTTGTCCCGAGAGTCTGATCTCTCAGGACAAGTTGTAAAGGTGGGCGGGACAGCGGGACAGTCCCCCGAAACCGGGACTGTCCCGCAGGAATCGGGACAGTTGGGAGGACTGGGAACCAATCACCCAAGCAACGGAACATGTTGCACTGGCACAGGTGGCCATGTACTGCAGGTTTAAAAAGGGAGGAGTAGAACTCTGTTGGAGACAAGGTTTGGACAGCACAGTTAATTGGAGATCCAGCCTCTAGACAACAGGTGTACTCATTAGCAAAAAAGTGTAGCCTTATGGAGCTCCAAGTCAGACAGGTCAGAGGAAACACTGGGGATGCTGAGCTAACTAGGCCTCAGTGGAGAAACATAAGCAGACCGGACTCCAAAGGTAAGGAAATTACATTTCCTGATGTTGTAACCCCTGTGTTTTGTGACATATTTAATCCCCTCTCTGACATCACTTACCCATCAGAGCAATAGGTATCCTTGCCTGCTGATATTGCATCCTCTAGTTCTTTTTTGTGTGTTCTGGCTCCCTGGTTCCAGGTCCTGTCTCTAGTCCTCGGTCCCAGTTCTCCGGTCCCCAGTTCCTGTATTCCATTGTATCTGGTTCCTTCCTGCCTGTATCTCTGGTGTTTGCACTTCCTGTGTCCACTGCTAACCACATATTCAGTCACAGTAGCCACGTCTGCAACCCTCGGATCGTGTTCACCATCTTGGAATCTGTGCTCTTGTCCCTCAAATTAGGGAAATGGAAGTTTAACATATTGCATCCACTCCCCATAGTGGTGATAGGTTTTCAAAATTATGTTTAAAAAGGCTTTCAAGTTACATTGGGGTAGATCCAGAACTACGTGTGCCGTACGTTTATTCGCGGAGCGTATTTTCGTGCACGTAAATTCGCTACACTCCTCTCGGCACACCCCTTGCATGGACGTATTTTGTCAAGATATGCTTTCCAAACCCTACCTTAACTTTTTCCAACGTAGCCGCTGTCATACGCACACGTACGTATGGGCTGAACGAATTTACGCAGCTAAGCCCATACTGTACACTTTAAATACCACACCCCGCCTACTTCATGTATTTCAGACGTATTTTGGAGTAACGTAAAATTGGCACGCGCACACGTAAGTATTTACGTGACACATACGGGAATGGCCCATACGTTCACAATTACTCTACGTTAATGTGCGTATTTTCTATGGTGCGCATGCGCAGTGCGTTCAAAACAGCGATTTTACGTCTCCGCCACGCGTAAATTCGCTTTGAAGCGTTGTTCTGGATCAGGCCCACTGTTTGGAACCTAATGGTTTAAAAAAAATGTTGGAATTTAATGCCACATGAATGAGCAGATATGTTGAAGTATTTTATTTATTTTAAGTTAATTTAAATGGTAATTGTTAAAAGTTTGTTTTAACTATTTACTATTTATAATTAGACATGAGCGCCGACCCCCGTGTTTTGGTTTTGGTTTTGGATCTGTATTCACTTCCATGTTTTGGTTTTGGTTTTGTTTTTGTCCAAAATAAATAAATGTTTTGGTAATGGATCCATTTGTTTTAAAATAAAAATGCTAAAAAAATGTTAAAATCATTTTGTTTTATGTATATTTGCTCCTAAAGCATTATTAACATGAATAACATTCATTTCCAGTCATTCCTAGTCAATTTGGACCACCTCACAGTTCACATGATTCAGGCTGGTAAAATCTTGTGTGCAAATCTTCCATCTCTATTAGGAGCACTATAATCAATATATCCATCTTATACCTCTATAGTAACTGCTTTTTATCTATAGTTTACAAAAAAGCTGAATTTTAAAACATTGTCAATTATTAAATTGGGAAACCTCCTGGTTTAATTTTTTATTTATTCAAATTCCATAATGGATCAGACTACATAACAGGTGTATCTCAATACTAGTGCTGGAAATGCCAGTCCTCCAATAGTTCTTCAACCTTTACAAAAAAAAATAGCAAATGTGTAAGAAAAAAGCATAAGAGATGGCACTCTCATAGCCCAAACTTGTTATCCCCGCTTCATAAAACCTCATCACAAAGACTGAAGAGTGGAAAAGTGAGTGCTGGCAAATGTCAAAATGCCAACATACCATACACTACACCTATTGGAAAAGTAAGACTCTGACCATGGCTGTTATTTGCACTTGCTGGTCCTGCTAGTGTTATCACATGCTCTAGAACAGGGGTCCTCAAACTTTTTAAACAAGGGGCCAGTTCACTGTCCCTCAGACCGTTGGAGGGCCGGACTATAGTAAAAACAAAAACTATGAACAAATTCCTATGCACACTGCATATATCTTATTTTGAAGTGAAGAAACAAAACAGGAACAAATACAATATTTAAAATGAAGTAAAGTTAAATCAACAAATTTACCAGTATTTCAATGGGAACTCCCCCATCA